>JAABOM020059913.1:0-12332 GCA_011800125.2 Solanum clarkiae
TAGTGTGCAGTGAATTTCATAATAATCAAGACCCATTTGTAAATCAACTTTAAATCATGCAATTTGAGTAAAAGAAGACTTGGGTATCATGGGTGAGAGGAACCTATAAAAGAAACCCACATACCTTAGCTTAGAGATGAACTTTGTGAAAATTGGAGATGGAGACTTGAAGCTTGAAAAAGAATCTTAAAGGAGAACCTTAGCTTGGGATGAGAGTTTGAGACTTGAGTTTGGGGAGTAAAAATATTTTGGGTGTGTATGAGAGTGAAATTTTGCTAAGTATAGGTAAAGACATGTTTGACAACACTTAGGCCCAAGACTTAGAGGTCTTGGACTGAGCTTAAAAAACAGACTACTTTCTACACCTCCATGACACGGATTTGCCATTGAAAATTGCATTCTTGGAATTTCATAATTGCTAATTTTTCGCTCTTAAATCGGGTTTAGATCCTTCTCCACCTAATTTTGATTCCCTGAACAAGAATATGAAGTCGGATTTTCAAAATAGAAAATGAATTTTGAGATATATGCAGTTTAACATTCTGGCATTTTGAGGTACGTTTTCGAGTACTTTTTGGGATCGTTTCACATAATTCACAATATTTGATAAAATCCCAATATATTTCATGCTCATATTTCATAATAATAGATATCCATAAGAAATACAACTTGAAATCATGCAATTTTCGTAATATTGAAAGGTGGGGATCCATTGACGAAAGGACCCAATGGATGAAACCCACATACCTTAAAATTGAGTTTTCTTGATGTAAACTTGAAGGAGTCTTGAAGCTTGAAGAGTTCTTGACATTTGGGATTAATCTTGAGACAATTGAATTTGGATGGGAATTTTGATAAAATGATTGAGAGGTTTAGAGAGGGTTTTTGAGTGATATAGAGTTTAAAAAAGACTAAGTATAGGTGTTTTCACACATAAGAGGGGATGAGACCGTAACTCCAATGCCCTTAGGCCAAAACAGAAATTAAAGAAGTGCTAACACTTTTATGCGACAGGTCCGCGTCGCGGATCCATCGCGTATCCTCTCTGTTTCCGAAAATTTTGCGAAAATCATTTTTCACTATGGATCTTCTAAAATTTGGGTTACACATATTTGCCACTCAATTTTTCCCGCTGATCAAGAATATGAAGTTGGATTTTTGATACACCGTATGGATTTTGAGATATATGAAAATTCTAATTATGGGCATTTCGAAGCACATTTGTAGGGCGTTTCGCTAAATTTTCATTACTCCCTAACATACAAATGAGAAAATACAAAGTTCAATAATCTCAACAAGAATTTAAAAATTCACTTGCCTCAAAAAAAAATCAAGCAATTCCTCCAATACATGAGTTTTTTCCTTCTGAATAGTATTCAAAACACCCCAATCTATGCAAATAATGATAAAAAAATCAAGTCTCAAGATTAACAACACCCAAATTATGAATTTTGAGGAAAAATAGATCAAACTGGGTCAAACATTTGAGTTTAAAAAAGGATTGAAATCTAAAAATTTGTTCATCCTCAAGGTATTAGAAATCCATTAGTGAAAATCATTTCATAAAACGAAGTTGAAACAAACTTAAAATCACCATTTAGTAAATTTTGAGTTCTTTAATTAAATCCCAAATTCTCCCATTCAAAATTACTAAATTGATGTTAAAAACAAGATATAATCAATGGATAATGAAGATTATAGGTCAAAATAGCTTACCAATGAAATCCACACCAAAAATCCACTTGAATCGTCATTTCCCCAGATAAAACATATTTAAAATGAAAAAAGGGGACAATTCTCGATTATTTAAAACAAAACACTATTAAGTTATAAATTCTCCAAAAATGTGAGTCCACTGCCTCGAACATGGAGTTCAAGCCAAGTAACTCTTCGCTAGTGTAGACTCAACAACGTGAACACGATGAACAACTACAAGGCTCTCCGCAAACAGGGTTCACCTCACTCGAACATAGAAGTCCAAGAACAATATCCTCATAAATGCGGAAGGCATGTTGTGAAAGTGAAGTAGAAGGCACCAGAGATCAGATAAGACGACACTCAAACAGAACAAATTTTTCGAATGGACCTCGAAATTCATTCAGAATCTCATACACACAAATTATATCTGTTACCCTTCTAAATTCGAAATTCCAGAATCAATAAAATTATTGAAAATTGAGTCTGAGGTGTTCTTAATATGAAATATGATTAATCATAATGAAACTAACTTTGGACCTCAAGATGCAAAATCAAATCGGAACTCTAAAAGTCCAATCAAGACCTCTTTAGGCCTAAAATCACCTATCAAATCTAGAGATATCATCAGATATCTAATCCAAACTTTCAAATTTCAAATGTTGACCAAAGTTACACGTTTATCACATTCTAACTCAACGTTCCAACTTAAGAGATTAATCCTATAAAACAACTCCAAATCTGATTTTGACAGTTCTCCTACATCAATTTCTACATTATGGGACTGATGGAGTCAATGGTATTTCATTTCGAGACTTAAAATTCTAAAGGACTCAAAAAATCAAAATTAAGCAACATAAATCTTTAGAATTCAAACTTTTCAAAATCTCAAAATTTTCAAAGTGTTACCAAAATTGACTTCCACTACAAATCAAATAGGACTCGGAAAAACTATCTGAAGAGGTAAAATGATAGTTTTTTCAAAAATATTAAAAGTGAACTTTAGGGTCAATAAAGTTATTCAATAAAACAGGCTAGAAAGGCCAAAAGGATTAACTATGGTAAATGAAAGGGTAGGCAAAAATATAGTTAAAAATTGACTTTACCTACATGGGAATACTTATATCATCCTACAAACACCTCATTTCTTTTTGTATACACAGTTGACAAGCTCTAGATATTAATATACACATGAAATATGTGAATTACTTATCACATAATGGAATTACCTTTTATATAAAAGGAAGTTTTAGCTGCTCAAGCTGGCAACATATCAACGTGCCTGTCTGAGCAACTTTAGGATATATCATTTTTTGATAAATTTTTTATTTTTATTTACTTGTCTTATTTTTAGTGTTTTATACATTTAAAAACTATGTAAAAGATACAACTAAACATGATAATTAATGACTTCAGATAGTTTTGAAAAACATGTTATGTAAAAGCGTAAAAGATATCACAGACCATGATAATTGACAACTTAAAATAGTTTAAAAATAAATTAAAAAATCTAATTAATTATTAAAATTAATCTATCTACGTCACATAAAATGAATCAAAAGAAGTATGACATATTATTTAATTATAAAATTACATAAAAAGTATTGTGAATATAGGTATTTAACAATAGTTGTCACGACGCAAGCCTAGGCCCAGACGTGACACGGTGAATGAGAAGTCCGAGGACAAGCCAGACAAACCTCTTGATTGTAACATGTACACATCTTAGTCACGGAAGTAAAAGTAAGCATCAACGAGAGTCAAGTATAAAAAGAGAAGCGAGAATAAGGGAAATCTTTCATAAACATAGAAAAATAAGAAGAGTCAAGCTTGAAAGCATGTACAACCTTAGTATCCAACAACACCTCTACTTTAGAATGGAGCGGGGAGAAAGAAACTTCTCGGGCTCACACTCGTAATAATAAGTATCCAAAATAAAGAAGAAATCACAACATAACATGAAATAAGTCGATATTGTCCTCGGAGTTGAGGACTCACCAAAGCTTCCTTCCAAGAATCGAACTAGCCATGTGGAGAAGGATGATCAAAATGAGCTACGGTTCCTATATGGTGATACCATGTAGGCATATAGTATGCATTAGTATGTTTGAATGTACTAAGTACAGAGGGTGCAATGCAACAAAGATATAAGCCATCATATTTGAAATGCACACATATAGGCAATGAATATAATCTCAATATGACATGTATGATCAATGCTTGTAATACAACATGCATGTAAAATATTTAACTTGCATAATATATAATATATATGTGGGAGGATAACTTAACCGACATAGACCAAGTAGCTACAACTTGAAATCCAAGGAATGACACCCCCTCGGTACAGGTGACCGGGCATGACACCCCCAACAAAATGTGGTCTACTTGACAATCCAAACCAACATGATAAACATGATGATGTGCACTAGATGGATCCACTAGTATAAAAAGGGTAAAATCTAAATCTATGGTGGCACATAATTTAGAGGCTAAAGATTTTATATGAGGACCCCTTGTGTCAAGCCCTGTCTTAAGCCATAATCGGGGCTAAGTCTAGTCCCACGGAATATTTGAAATAATCATAACTTTAATAACTTGTAAGAAATATGATAACATGACATGAGTAGCTATTAAACATGTTTTCCTCTACTAGTGAGCCTAATCTGAACATGAGAGTAGATAATAATCATGCATGAACCCTTGCTTTAACATGAATGGCTCACAAGAGGTAAAAATCTTGAAAATAGGGCTCAACTTATTACTTGAAAAATCATGGATACTTTTCATGAATTACATACGTGCTTGAAAGCCCTTAATCATCATGACGCCACTTGACTTGTAAATTATGTAAACAACTTGAGAATTCTTGTCATGTAATTTCATCAAACACATGGTGGATTCATGATACCTGTTCAAATCATACAACTCAAGAGTAAAATAAGAAGAGTAAACTCAATTTAAATCAACCTACCAATATTGTAGTGAAACCTTCATTTAGGGTATCTTGAAATCCATTACAAAACTCATAATTGTTCATAGTTTCATAGCTCAAATTATGCATATTCTCAATACATAAAAATCAATTCATGGAATGATGTTGAAATAGATATTCACGTATAATCAATCAATACTTGATAAAACCCCAACATAATTTATGTTCATATTTCATAATAAGAGGTATCCATAGGTAATATAGCTTGAAATCATGCAATTTTCATAAAAAGAGAAGGTTTGACTCCCTGGGTGAAGGGACCCATAGATGAAGACCCACATACCTTAAACATTGAATTTTTTTTTAAATAAACTTGAAGGAGACTTGAAGCTTGCGATGGGTTCTTGAGTTTCAAAATTGAGCTGAAAATCCTTGAATTTGAATGAAAGATTTGATAAAGTCTTGGAGAGGTTTTACAGAGGGTTTTGTGAGTTATAGAGGTGAAAAATGACTAAGTATGAAAAGTTTCACATTTAAATGAGCATGACGTTATTACCCCAATGTCTTGGACGAAATAAGAAACCAAGAAAAATTTTACACTAGTTCGCGCTCCAGGCGCGACATGGACCAGATGCGGAGTTCAATCTACACTAGCCCACGCCTCAGGCATGTCGCGGCCTGTGCAT
This sequence comes from Solanum clarkiae, assembly GCA_011800125.2. Taxonomy (NCBI): domain Eukaryota; kingdom Viridiplantae; phylum Streptophyta; class Magnoliopsida; order Solanales; family Solanaceae; genus Solanum; species Solanum clarkiae. The sequence goes on from JAABOM020059913.1 coordinate 5,317, forward strand.
GGATAGACACTGAAAATCAAAAATTAGGAAAATTATTTGTCGTTACAGGTCTTCTAAAATCTGGGGTGTAGCTATTTCCCGCTCAATATTGTCCTTTGATCAACAATATCAAGTCGGATTTTCGAAATCACGCACAGATTTTGAGATATGTAGAAATTACGATTTTGGGTATTCCGAAGCACATTAGTAGTAATTTATTTACATATAAAAATTAAATAAAAAATGATAAAAATCACAATAATTAACAACTTAAAATATTTAAAAGAAATATAAAAAGTTCAATTAACACCCGAATCAGTGTCGCATACATAAGGATAGATGCATAACATATATTATTTAAAAATGACATAAACGTAATATAAATCACAGTAATTAAAAAATTAAAAATAAAAATATATATAATTTTTTTGACATTTTAGTTCTACCACATAAATTGAGACGAGATGAGTAATATATATTATTTCAAAATTACGTAAAATAATACAATAAGTTACAATATTAATAATCTAAAATATTTAAAAATTATATTAAAATTTAATTATTTTTCTAAATTCTATGTATATCACATAAATCGAGATAAAATATGACATATATTGGCCCATGCTATTAGGGACACCAATATCTAGTATAAATGATAAAATCAACTTCCTGTCACACATTTTCTCATTATTTTCAGTTGATTTTTTGAAAATGTATTTAAGTCAACTTTACTTGTCTAGAATCAAGCGTAGATCCTCGTGTCTCCAATAAAATATACCTTTTATGCACATTTTTTTCTCCAGAATTAACTAATGTTATCTTTGTAATTCTACATTAACCACCTAGCATTCAAAAATACATTTGGGTTACTCTTCATTATCCTAAAGACGTATTTGCTCAAGACAGTTGTCATTCATCCATCATTGAGGACTCACTTGATAAAAGAATTGAACACAAAATTCAAAAATTGTACTGACAAACCTAATTGTCAGTATAACACCACTAAATCCTAAACTAATATGTTAAAACATAAATTTATTATTAAAAGTAAAATTTCAAATTGTATCCTAATAATGCAAGAAACAAGTCAAAAGCCAGATGACAAAATAAAAATATGAAATTCAAATCAATTAAGCTAATAAAAAAAAATAAATAATGACAATGATTATAATATGTATAAGAAAACAAATGTTTGTATTTCTTTTATACTTTTCTCTTTTATTTTTCTTTTTCCCTCTTTTTTTCAAAGAAGGGAGGAGTTCAAGACTTTGGCAGACCAATATACCAAGAAGGGAGGAGTTCAAGACTTTGCTAGACCAATATACCATTCTGAGGAACATTTTTTTTAATCAACCTTACATATGATTCACTTTGTTCATTCAGCTGTCACACTCTCAACGTAGCATTTGGCTAAAGTTGAAATTTTTATACCAAGCCAATACACCGAGAAGAATATAGGTAGCGCAACAAGAGTATTTTCTATTACAAATTGAGTTCAAATCTTGGTTTAAGTTCTATAAGAAGGATAGGTTTAGCTCAAATGGTGCTAAGTTAGACTCACAATCTCACAGGGATAGAACTGAAACGATCCCAAAAAGTGTTCCGAAAATATGCCCCAAAAGTGCCCATAATCGTAATTTTTATATATCTCAAAATTCGTGCTTGATTTCAAAAATCTGACTTCATATTCTTGATCGAGGGGAAATATTGAGTAGGAAATAGGTCTAACCCCAATTTTAGAACGACCGTATCAAAAAATAAATTTTCAAAGTTGCAAATTCCAGTGAGTAGTGCGCGTCCCCAGCGCGACGCGGCTGGGGTGCATCTCGGTGTTATTTTTGTCTAGTTATTTTATCTCGGTTAAAGGATTTTGGGTCTTGGGCTTAAGTCTTCCCATACATGAAAATATCTATATTTAGCCATATTTCAATATCATATCATGCAAGACATTCCCCAATACTCTCTCAAACACGTAGACAAATATTTCACTCAGAATTCAAGTGTCAAATCTCCTTCCGGGTCTTAAGAAATTCATTCAAACTTCAAATTCTCAATCCAATCTTCATCAAGAAATTCTCCAAAGCTAAGGTATGTGGGTTTCAACCATTGGGTCCTTTCATCCATGGTGCCCAAACTTCCTTTTTATTTTATTTTTTTTTTTTTTACATAAATTGCATGTTTCTAAGTTGACTTACTTATGAGCCCTACTTACTATGAATTTGACTATAAACTATGTTGTGGTTCCATAAACTTGTGACTATTTAAGAATGTTCTGAGCTATGAATCTATGATCCATTTTGCAATTTGATGGAGGTTTTCAATGTATATTGCATAAGGGTATTACCAAGTGTTGGTGGGTTGATTTACTTCAAGTTTTCTTGCATGATTTCACTCTTGAATTTCATGTTTTATGTTACCGTTACACACCAGCCAAGTGTTTGATAAAATATCCGGTTAATGCTTCATGAGTTGTTGAAGGCCTAATGCATGGTATATGAGTTAGATGACTTTATGATGATGAAAAAGATGTGTATGTGTGTTGATTTCATGAATGGTATCTATAGTATTAGAAGTTGATCAATTGCCTAGTTTGGGGAGGGGGGTAGTAGGTCCGAACTACCATATTGGAGTGGGGGGACCTCAATTGTGTAGCTCGGGGGGTGGTATCCCCGTGCAACCATATTGGGAGGGTTTATACCTCAATCGCCTAGCTTGGGGGTTAGTAGTCCCCATGCTACCATATTGAGGGGGAGGGAGGTATATACCTCAATCGCCTCCCCAAGGAGGTGGTAGGCCTTGGTTATTAATGATGGTCTATTCATACACATGTAAAATATTCTATGTAAGCATGTTTTACTACAAACATCATTCATGCATGCCATATTGCTATATGCTCGTTTGTTGCCTAAATATGCATTTCGATTATGTTGCCTATCCCTTGTTGCAGTGCATCCCATATACTTAGTATTTTCAAATATACTAACGCATACTCCATGCCTACATGATGTTACCATGTAGGAACCGGAGCTCCACTTGATCATCCTTCTCCTCCACAGAACTAGTACGATTTCTCTCAAAGCAAGTTGGTGAGTCCTTAATTTTAGGGATAATGTCTTCGGTCCTATGCTATGTATAAAGACTTTATTCCTTTGATGCATGCTTATGACTATGAGGGTGAACCCAAAAAAGTTTGTCTTAGCCCCCGCCCAATTCTATGTACTAGAGGTGTTGTTAGACAAGTTATATATTGATACTATGAGCTTTGTCTCTTTTGACTTATTATATGAAAGACTTCTGTTAGTCCCTTTTCCTTTATTTCTATTCTTTTATTATTGTTTAGTTTCTTCCGTGACTAGGATATGTAATGAAATGTTAAGAGGATTGCTTGGGGTTCGTTCGAGTTTCCCATTCACCGTGTCATATCTAGGCCCTTTGGGTCATGACAAACTTAGTATCAGAGCACTAGGTTGTTAATGGTCCTCGATATCCAGCACATCCCATCGATTAGTCTTGTTCATGGTTGTGTTGTGCACCAAAACTATTAGTAAGAGGCTATGACACGTTTTAAGAAATGTTTCCCTTCTTTATGATCTATATCCTGCTATAGAAGTTAGGTAAGGTTTCCCCTCTAATGAGTTTTCTTTGCATTTTTAAGATCATGCCTAATATAAGAGGAAGAAGAGCCCGCACACCTGAGGAAAAATTGGACCATATAGAGCTCCGAGATGCTCTTGCTAGCTCAAGCCATGGCTAATAAAGTCAATCAAGGGGCCCAAGCCCCTCATGCTTCCACTCTAGCATCTCGGGTGAGGGACTTTATGAGGATGAACCCACCGGAGATCAATGGGTCTAAAGTGGATGAGGACCCTCAAGAATTTGTTGATGAGGTATATAAGGTGTTACCTATCATGGGTGTTAGATTGAAAGAGAACGTGGAGTTGGAGGATTACCAACTCAAGGGGGTGGCCCAAATATGGTATACTCAATGGAATGAGGAGAAGGGGAACAACAATATAATTTTATAAGGGGAGTTCAAGGTGGCTTTTGTCAACCAATTCTTTCCTCTTGAGCTTAGGGAGGCCAAAATGATGGAGTTCATGAATTTGAAGCAAGGATCTATGTGTGTGAGGGAGCATGCCCTCAAGTTCAACTAACTCTCTAAATATGCTCCACACTTGGTTGCCGACTCGAGGTCTAGGATGAACAAGTTCTTGATAGGTGTATCCGATTTGGTGAATGAGGAGCATTGGGCTATTATGTTGATTATTGACATAGACTTGTCCCGCCTAATGACTTATGCCGAACAATTGGAAGGGGAGAAATTGAGAAAGTGGAGGGGTAATGAGGCTAAGAGGGCCCATTTTGATGGGACGTTCCAATGTCCCAAGGGTGGTTGGTTTCATCAAGGCCAAGGGTCTTCTCATGCTCCTAAAGGAAGGTTTGCCAATAACTACCCAAGGGCCCGAGGTGGTGGTGGTGTGGTGCCTAATGCTATGTGTCCAAAATGTTGAAAGAATCATATTGGCCCATGCTTGAGGTATACTAGTGCTTATTATAGTTATGGAGATGTGGGGCATAAGGCAATGGATTGTCTATGTAATCACTACAAGGGTAAGATGTTCGTCCACAAGGCCTGGGTGCTAATGTTGTTCCTTTGGGGAGTGGATGTCAATAAGGTGGTGTCCCAAAGCACAATCAATTCTATGCACTCCAAGGGAGATAAGGGGTTGATGAGGTTCCAGATATCATCACTGGTATGTTAAAAGTCTTTACTTTTGATGTATATGTATTGATAGACCTGGGTGCTACTCTTTCTTTTGTCACTCCTTTTGTTGCCAAAAAGTTCATGTTGAGCCCGAATTGTTGTGTAAGTCTTATAAGGTGTCTGCTCCCATTGGTGCATCTATTATTGCTAAAATGTTCTATAAAAATTATCCCATTTATATTTTGCATAAAACTTTGCCTTGTGATCTTGTTCAGTTGAGTATGGTGGATTCTGATGTAATTCTTGGGATGGATCGGTTGCATGCTTATTATGTCTCTATTGATTATAGAACCTATAGGGTCAAGTTCCTATTCCCAAATGAAACCGTCTTAGAGTGGGAGAGTCATGATGTTGTGGTCAAGGGTAGATCTATATCTTGTATTAAAGCCCAAAAGTTGATCTCTAAGGGGTGTCTCTATCATCTTGTAAGGGTTAGGGATGTGGAGTCCAAAGTCCTTCCCATAGAGTCGGTTTTGGTGGTAACTGAGTTCCTTGATGTCTTTCCTAATGACCTTCCCCATGTTCCTCTCGAAAGAGAAATAGATTTTGGCATAGATCTCCTTCCCACACTCAACCTATTTCTATTCCTCCTTACCGTATGTCCCCGATAGAGTTGAAGGAGCAATTGAGGGACTTGTTGGAGAAGGGTTTTATTAGGCCTAGCCGATCACCTTGGGGTGCACTGGTGTTGTTTGTACAAAAGAAAGAAGGGTCTCTTAGAATGTGTATTGATTATCGGTAACTTAATAGAGTCACCTTCAAGAATAAGTATCCTCTACCAAGGATTGATGCTTTGTTTGACCAACTTCAAGGGGCTAGTCACTTCTCTAAGATTGATCTTTGGTCCAGGTATCATTAAGTGAAGGTAAGGGAGTGTGACATTCCTAAGATGGCCTTTCGGACTAGATATGGGCATTATGAATTTTTGGTTATGTATTTTGGATTGACCAATCCACCAGCTATCTTCAGGGATCTTATGAATACGGTATTTAGACCCTACCTTGATTTGTTTGTTGTGGTTTTCTTCGACGATATTTTGATCTACTCTCTTAGTGAGGAGGAGCATGTGGGTCATTTGAGGGTGGTGCTACAAAAATTGTGGGAAGCTAAATTGTATGCTAAGTATGAGAAGTTTGAATTTTGGTTTAACAAGGTTGCCTTTCTAGGTCATGTTGTGTCGGGGGACGGTATTGAGGTGGATCCTGAAAAAATGAAAGTGATTAGAAATTGGCCTAGACCTTTGACCCCATTGGATACTAGAAGTTTCTTGGGCTTGGAGTGTTACTACCAGATGTTTGTAAATGGGTTCTCCTCTATTGCTTCTCCCATGACTAAGTTGACTCAAAAGAAAGCTAAATTTGTGTGGACCGATGAGTGTGATAAGAGTTTCCAAACTTTGAAGGATAAGCTTGTCTTTGCTTCTATCTAGTCTCTATCAGAAGGGTTGGAAGGGTTTGTTGTGTATTGGGATGCCTCTTAAATTCGTTTGGGTTGTGTTTTGATGAAAAACTGTAAGCAGATAGACTATGCTTCTACACAACTCAAAGTGCATGAAAAGAATTATCCTACTAATGATCTTGAGTTAGCCTCCGTGGTACTTGTTTTGAAAATTTAGCATCATTATTTGTATGGAGTGCATGTTGATGTGTTTACCGATCATAAGAGTCTCCAATATGTGTTCACTCCAAAAGATCTCAATTTGAGGCAACGGTGGTGGTTAGAGCTTCCTAAGGATTATGATATGGGTGTGCATTATCATCCCATTAAGGCTAATATTGTGGCGGATGCTTTGAGTAGAGTGTCAATGGGTAGCCTAGATCATGTTGATGATGAGGGAAAAGAGGTTGCTAGGGAGGTTCATTGGTTGGCTAGATTAGGGGTTAGGTTGGAAGAGGTTGATGATGGTGCTATCGTGATAGTTGATGGTTCAAAATCTTCCTTGGTTGATAAGGTAAAAGCAAAGCAAGATCTTGACCCCTCCTTGTTAGAATTTAAGGCCTTGGTGAGAAAGGGCAAGGTAGAGGTTTTCTCCCAAGTGGGAGATGGTGCCCTTAGGTACCAAGGTAGGTTGTGTGTGCCTTCTGTGGATATAACACCCCAATTTTTTTTAATCTAAAACTGAATCATCCTTCATATGATATAAGATTTTAATTAAGGATTCTTAATTGAGCATAGATGTTAAAGTCAATTTCTTTGTATGGGAGTAGAATTAGAGTTGATATGAGGTCGTAATTCTAATGTATAATTTTATAAAAGGTAGATGGACCAATGA
>JAABOM020059914.1:0-12332 GCA_011800125.2 Solanum clarkiae
TAATCATTTGCATTGATTGATTGAATTATTGAGTTGAGTTATGAGTTAATAATGGGATAATGATGAGATGAGTTGAGTTATGATGATGATGATGGAGCCGATGATGAGTTAATTGATGAGTTGAGCATGTTATAGTCTTGGAAGAAGTATCGAGTACGAAGCGGGGAGCGAATATACTTTTACTTTAGACCACATAACTATGTTGCCAGTATAGGATAGTCGTTACAGCTAGTCTGACCGCTCTTATCTCACAAGTGGACACTTATTTTAGATCAAATAGAGAGTTGATCGAGCTTTTCCGTGGCAAGTTAAAAGTGGCCATGGCAATGGGATGAGGATGTCAGTTAAGAGAAACTCCCAAGCAATATTGATTGAGCATGAGATTTCAAAATGAGCCTATTATACTGAGATTATTTTAAAATCATGATTTACTCTAAACCTTTTTTTTACTTTAAACTTGCATAAAACGATTTGAGCATGAGCATTGAGTTGAGATGACTGAGTCGAGCTTTATTTCTCCTTGAGTTATTTTACATACTAGTATATTCCATGTACTGATGTCCACTTTGGGCCTGCATCATTTTATGATGCAGATAAAATAGATAGAGGGCTTCACACGCGCATCGTTGAGGTTCGGATCAGTATATTCCTCGAGGTTGGTGAGCCTTCCTAGTATCCCGGAGGAGCCCTTTAATCTTTCATTATTTTTGAGTACTTTTTGTTCTTTGATTGAAGTGCTCATGGACTGTCATGACACATTTCTAAACTAATGAATAGAGGCTTCATAGATATTTGAGTAGAGGTTTTGGATGAGTCTCTGTATCTAAACTATTTTCATTGATACTATGATAAAGTAGAGTTATTTCTATATGTATATATGCACATATGTGATGCTAATTTATTGAGTTATTCTTCCACTGTTGAGTTTGATATGACGACAAGGCTAAGTGGTTCTCTCGGGGGCTAGCGATAGTCTCTGAGTGCCGGCCACGACAAGGGTACCATCTCGGGGCATGACAAACTTTATATCAGAGCACAGAGTTCAAGAGTCCTAGGGATTCTATGAAGTCGTGTCTAGTAGAGTCTTATTTATGTGTGTGTTGTGCACCACACTTCATAAACAAGAAGTTATAGGATATTAGGAACTATTACCCTTTCTTGTGATCTGAGTTCGTGAATAGAGTTGAAGATTATGTAAACTTCTTTTCTGACTCGTGTGTTATGCAATTGTAGATCACGCCTCCAAGACATGTAGTAGCCCAGAGGAATGCCTCAGCTAGCACTGCTGAGAACTCTGCTTCAGAGATGCCTCCTCAAATGAAAACGAGGGGGTGAGGTCGACTGCCTAGAACTGCTGGTGTTCCGGTGATACCTATTGCTCCACTTGCTCCCATTACAGAGGCTGATTTCAGAGGTGCTATAGTTATGCTTACCCAGTTAGTAACTGCTCAGAATGGGAATCAGGGTTCACCATCCCCTAACTCTAGCTCTCATGAGCCCACGACTACTTCCAGGCTCTAAGGGATTTTCTGAGGATGAACCCACCTGTCTACAGTGGGTCAAAGGTTGAAGAGGACCCTCAGAACTTCATTGATGAGATATGGAAGGTGTTGAAGACCATGTATGCGACTAAGACTAAGGAGTTGAGTTTGCTGCTTATCGGCTCAAGGATGTAGCCAATGTTTGGTATAATAAGAAGGAAAAGAGTCAAGGTGATGATGTTGAGCCTGCTGTTTGGGATGAGTTCGGGAGTGCCTTTCTTGATCACTTTTTACCTTAGGAGTTGAGAGAGGCAAAGGTCGAAGAGTTTGTAAATCTGAAGTAGGTAAGGATGACTTTCAAAGAATAGCCTGAAGTTTATCCAGCTGTCCAGGCATGCACCGGAGATGGTTCCAAATATGAGGGCGAAGATGAGAAAATTTGTATTTGGCTTAGGTAAACATGTAAAGAGGGAGTGTAAGGCGGCATTGTTGATCCTGGGATGGATATTTCCTGGATGATGGTCTACGCCCAACAGACTGAGGAGGATAAGAAGAAAGACGGAAAGGAGCATCTGAGTAAGAAGGCCAGATCAGCAGGGCCTGAGTTCAGTTAAAGTAAGCAGAATAAGGGAGATAAGTCCTATTTCCAGAAGAGGTTTTCTAGTTATGCACCATCTTAAGCTAGAGCACCAACTCCTAGCCGTCAGTGGTTCCAAGGTCAGGCAAGCTTTAGAGCATAGGGTGTACAGTCTCAAGCAAGTGCAACTCTTGGCTCTAAAGGGAAGCTACCTTGTGGGAAATGTTACAAGTTGCATTTGGGAGATCGTAGAGATAGAGGAAATGCTTGCTACAAGTGTGGCCGCCAGGTCACTTTCAGAGGGATTGTCCGATGTGAAGCAATAAGGCCCAGACTTCTACCACAGCACCACCAGCGAGAGGTAATCAAAAAGGTGTTGCACCAGGGGCAGGCGGTGGGAGAAACCATCTGTACGCAATGGGGAATCGACAGGACCAAGAGATGGCACCAGATATTGTGACTGGTATGCCTAGAGTCTTTACCTTTCCTTGCTATGCTTTACTTGATTCGGGTGTAACTTGCTCTTTTGTGATGCCATATGTGGCAAATAGATTTGAGATTCTTCCTGAGTGCTTGCTTGAGTCATTTTCTATTTCTACTCCTGTCGGTGAGTTCATTCGGGTTGAGAGAATCTATAGAGATTATGTAGTGTTCATCCATCATAGGGATACTCTTGTTGATTTGATTGAGTTGGAGATGGTTGATTTTAATGTGATCCTTGGTATGGATTGGCTTCGTGCCTACTATGCCCTTGTTGATTGCCGAACTCAGACTGTCAAATTCTAGTTTTCGAATAATCCTGTTATTGAGTGGAGAGGAGATTTTGTTGCACCGAAAGGTAAGTTTATTTGTTACCTCAAAGCCCAAATATTAATCTCTATAGGGTGTATCTATCACCTCATGCGAGTCAAGTCCGATGATGTTAAGCCCCTTTCTCTTGAGTCTATCCTAATCGTCAGTGAGTTTCTTGATGTACTCTCTGAGGATCTGCCTGGAGTCCCTCCCAATAGGGAGATTGACTTCAGAATTGATGTTCTCCTGACACTCAGCTTATTTCTATCCACCATATAGAATGGCCCTCTGTGGATTTGAAAGAGTTAAAAGAGCAGCTGAGGGACTTGTTAGAGAAAGGATTCATAAGACCGAGAGTCTCTCCATGGGGTGCTCCGATCCTGTTCGTGCGAAAGAAGGAAGGTTCTTTGAGGATGTGTATTAACTATCGACAGCTGAATAAGGTGACTATCAAGAATAAGTACCCCCTTCCGAGGATCGATGATTTGCTGGACCAACTTCAGGGTGCTACTATTTTCTCTAAGATAGACCTCCGATCAGGCTATCATAAGTTGAAAGCCAGAGAAGGTGACATCCCCAAGATGACTTTTCGAACATGATATGGTCACTTTGAGTTCTTGGTGATGTCATTTGGGTTAACAAATGCACCCTCAAGTTTTATGATCCGATGAATAGATATTCCAGTAGTATCTCGACATGTTCGTGATTGTGTTTATTGATGACATTTCGGTGTACTCCAGAGATGAGACGGAGCATACCAATCACCTTAGGATCGCTTTGCAAACACTCCGAGATAATGAGTTATATGCAAAGTTTTCTATATATGAATTTTGGCTCAAATCTGTGGCCTTCTTAGGTCATGTGATTTCTGGAGATGGAATCCGAGTGGATACTCAAAAGATCGAGATGGCCAAGAATTGCCCAAACCGATCAAGATAAGAAGTTTTCTGGGTTTAGCTGGCTACTACCAGAGATTTGTTGAAGGATTCTCTTCCATATCCATACTGTTAACCAAATTGACTCAGACGAAGATCAAGTTTCAATGGTCTGATGAGTGTGAGAGGAGTTTCCAAGAGCTAAAGATAATGTTAACCACTACACCCGTGTTGAACTTACTTAATGGGACGAATGGATTTGTGATATATTGTGATGCTTCGGGGGTAGGATTGGGATGTGTGCTGAGGCAAAAGCGGGAAGTTGTTGCCTATGCTTCTAGATAACCTAAGGTGTATGGGAAGAATTACTCCACTTATGATTTGGAGTTAGCAGCAGTGTTCACTCTCAAGCTATGGCACTACTATTTATATGGAGCACATGTTGATATATTCACAGATCACGAGAGCCTGCAATATTTCTTCACCCAGAAAGAGCTTAACTTCAGGCAGAGGAGATGGCTTGAGGTGCTTAAGGACTATGACATGAGCATCTTCTACCATCTAGGTAAAGCTAAGGTGGTTGCTGATGCTCTTAGCAGATTATCCATGGGAAGTACTGCCCATGTGGAGGAGGAGAAGAGAGAATTAGCCAAGGAGGTTCATAGGCTAGCACAATTGGGAGTCCAACTAGATGAGTCAGGTGAAGGAGGAGTTCATGTGCACAATGGGTTTGTATCATCCTTAGTAGTAGAGGTGAAAGAGAAACAAGATCAAGATCAGTCCTATTATAATTGAAGGGCAATGTGCATTAGGAGAAGGTATTGGCTTTCACCAAAGGGGAAGATGGAGTGTTGAGGTATCAAGGCAGATTGTGTGTTCCAAATGTTGATGGGTTTCGAGATAGGATCATGGCAGAGGCCCATAGTTTAAGATATTCCATCCACCCAGGGTCTACCAAGATGTACCATGACTTGAGGGAAGTCTACTGATAGAGCGGAATAAAGAGAGACATTACTGAGTTTGTTTCTAAGTTTCCAAACTTTTAACAAGTTAAAGTTGAGAACCAAAGACCATGTGGAGTAGCTTAGAACTTTGAGATTCCAGAATGGAAATGGGAGATGATCAATATGGACTTTCTTACCGGGTTATCTAGGGCTCGTCGACAACATGACTATATAGGTGATAGTTGATCGGATGACTAAGTCAGCTTACTTCTTAGTGGTCAAGATAACCGACACTGCATAGTTGCATGGAGTCCCTTTGTCCATTATCTTATATAGAGGAGCTCAATTCACTGCCTAATTTTGGAAGTCATTTCAGAAGGGTTTGGTAGGAAGGTGCTCCTTAGCACAACTTTCCACCCTCAGACGGATGACCAAACAGAACGTACTATTCAGACATTGGAAGATATGTTAAGAGCTTGCATCATTGATTTTAAGGGTAATTGGGATGAACACTTGCCTTTGATAGAGTTTGCCTACAATAATAACTTCCACTCAAGCCTTCAGATAGCCCTATATGAGGCGCTCTATAGGAGAAGGTATAGGTCTTCTATTGAATGGTTCAAAATAGGCGAAGCAGAGTTGACTAGATCAGACTTGGTTCACCAAGCTATGGAAAAGGTGAAAATTATTCAAGAAAGGTTGAAGATTGCACAGAGTCGACAAAAATGCTACACAGATATCAGAAAAAGAGACTTAGAGTTTGAGGTCAATGACTGGATATATTTGAAAGTGTCTCCCATGAAGGATGTAATGAGGTTCGGAAGGAAAGAGAAGTTGAGTCCAAGGTAAATTGACCCTTATTAGATCGTAAAAAGAGTGGGCATTGTGGCTTATGAGTTAGAACTACCCCGAGAATTAGAGGCCATCCATCCGATCTTCTACATTTCTATGCTTAAGAAGTGTTTGAGAGATCCACAGTTGGTAGTGCCTGTCAAGAGTATTGGAATGAGAGCCAGTCTGAGTTATGAGGAGATCCCTGTCCAAATCCTTGATCGTCAGGTTCACAAACTCGAACAATGAGATTGCATCTGTCTATTATGGAGGAACCAATTTATAGAAGAAGTTACTTGGGAGGCGGAGGATGATATGAAGGCTAAATACCCTCTCTTGTTCCAGCCTATTGATGATGAGAGAGTTGATGGTGAGTATTTTCTCCCTAAATTCTTGAACTTTCTATTCGCTGAGTCTTCCTTTTTTCTCTTATAATAGAGTTCTAGAGTCTGAGTGTGGATTGATGTGATACATTGATTGTTTAATTGCTAAATTTCTTGCTTTATTGATGGAACGAATGAGTTAAGAGCTGGTTGATTGTTAGAGTCCATAGGTAAATTCGTGCCTTGCCCTGAATCTCTAGTTGCTCATCATTCGAGGACGAATGATCCCAAGGGGGAGATATTGTGATGCCCCATAACTCTACCCCTGTATGTACCTATGTTTCAAGCCACATTCCTATATGTGGGAAGTGTATTAAAGTCATAAGAGACCTCTAGTACTTAGACGACTTCAGGACTTTCCTGTAAATTGAGTTTTGAGTATTGGATTATGTAAGGGTCAACTCTAAATGGCCACAAATCTTAGCACAAAAAGAACTAGAGATCCCGTAATACATAAATGAAATCGCTCTGAATTATCTTTCCAACGCAATTTGTTTCACCTCATTTAGAGTTTGAAGTCAAAAGTTATGGTCATTCTACCGAAGATTGCTGGTGTAGAGTTACACTACAAAACCTTTTTTACAGGGTCGTAGTGTGGGCTACGAGTCATAGTGTGGCTTGTAGCATTTTCTAGAAACTCTAAAATTGAGCCAAAGGGTTATGATAGGGGTCCTAGAGGTCGTAGTGCTGGTCATGGGTCGTAACGGGCTTTTGACAGGCTTTAAGAAAGATTATTTTGGTCCTTTCCCCACCCTTTCTAAGCCTAATGACGACGTTTTTACACTTAAATCAACCCTAAAACATCACAAATAGCCTATTTATGTTGAAATATTCTCTCTAAGGCATAGAAGCAAAATTCAAGAGAGGAAGAGGGACTAGGGTTTGAAGGAGAACTTGAGAAATCTTCCAATTTCTTCCAAGATACTTCAAGATTCTAAACTTCCAGGTATGTAAGGCTTACCAAAGTGTGGATTCCTTTCTTCACCCGTCCTTTTTCATTACCTTGAGTCAATATTTGAGGAGAGTTGAGGTTTTTGAGAAATTCCTTCTATTTTAATACTATATCCTTGTATTCATCATGAGGTCTTATTTTACGTTACATTACATGAGATAATTCCTATGTTTTCATGAGCACAAATGTGACATGTAGAAATGTATTTTCATTCTTGATGGTATGAGCACTAATTTGCATGTTTCCATGGAATTTTATGCATAAATTGAGCATATTGAGTTGGGTAAATTGAGCATATTTATTGAGTAGATTGATGTACATTGAGTTGAGTAACTTGAGTATACATGAGCATAAGGAGTATGTTGCATTGAGTTACATACATTATGATATATGATGTCTTGATTGTATTGCATGACGAGTTAATTGAATGGTTCTAAATAACCATTTGAGTCTAAGCCTATTTAATCATTTGCGTTGATTGATTGAATTATTGAGTTGAGTTATGAGTTAATGATGTGATAATGATGTGATGATGATGAGTTGAGCTATGATGATGATGATGAGTCGATGATGAGTTAATTGATGAGTTGAGCATGTTTTAATCTTGGAAGAAGTATCGAGCATTGAGCTGGGAGCGAGTATACTTTTACTTTAATCCACAGAACTATGTTGCCAGCGTAGGATAGTCGTTACAGTTAGTGTGGCAGCTCTTCTCCCGGAAGTGGACACTTATCATGGATCTAAGAGAGAGTTGATCATCCTTTTCCGTGGCAAGTTAAGGGCGGGCGTGACAACAATGCTGATTCGTTGTGCATCACCTAACTTAAGATGATGAGATAAGGATGTCGGTTAAGAGAAACTCACAAGCAACATTGATTAAGCATGGGATTTCAAAGTGAGCCTATTATACTGAGATTATTTCAAAAACATGATTTACTCTAAACTTACATAAAACGATTTGAGCATGAGCATTGAGTCGAGCTTTATTTCTTCTTGAGCTATTTTACATACTAGTATATTCTATGTACTGATGCTCATTTTGGGCCTACATCATTTTATGATGCAGATACTGCAGATTGAGGCTTTAGCACGCGCATCAATAAAGTTTGGATCAGTACATTCCTCAAGCTTGATGAGCCCTCCTAGTATCCGGAGGGGCCTTTTGATCTTTCATTATTTTTGAGTACTTTTCTTTGATTGTGGTGCCCATGGCCTACCATGACACATTTCTAGACTGGTGAATAGAGGCTTCATAGACATTTGAATTGAGGTTTTGGATGAGTCTCTGTATCTAAACTATTTTCATTGATATTATGATAAAGTAGAGTTATTTTTATATGTATATATGTAGATATGTGATGCTTATTTATTGAGTTATTCTTCCGTTGTTGAGTTTGATGTGAAAATAAGGCCAAGTAGTTCTCTCGGACGAGTAGAACTGTCAGAATTGATCTTGGCACAAAGGATTAATTTAAGAACGTTATGTGTTGTGAAATGAAGTTTGGGATGCAAATATTGAATTTCTAACCTCGTGCAATCCTGTAATACCCCATAAGTTGGAAAGTTGAACCAAGAAAGAAAAGGAGAAATTTTTTGTGATAATGATATGTGATGAAAGAAGTTTGCGTCATAGACCTGCGAAGAAATTTTGATTTTGAAGTTTTGGAAAAAAAATTGCGAGACAAAAGAGTCCTCACGAAGTCCATGTTGCAGACTTGGCCGAAGACAGTTCAACTTTTCACCCCATTAGATGTCACTCAAAATTGAATTGGAGTGAACTAGGTCTTTCTCGCGGACCTGGATAACCCTTTTCATTCAATTTAAGTTTTT
The DNA here is from genome assembly GCA_011800125.2 of Solanum clarkiae. Classification (NCBI taxonomy): domain Eukaryota; kingdom Viridiplantae; phylum Streptophyta; class Magnoliopsida; order Solanales; family Solanaceae; genus Solanum; species Solanum clarkiae. The sequence goes on from JAABOM020059914.1 coordinate 8,666, forward strand.
AATTAAGGGCATTATGGACTTTTCCCTACCTACCCAACTCTATACTATGATATTTTGGAATATTTGTACGCGTTTGTGACTATGCAAATCTCCATAATTTCCCTCATTCTTCTTCAACCCACTTACTAAAAAAATTCTCTCTCTAGAAAAAAATTCTCTCTCTAGAAAGGTGTCTAAATATAATACTTCGCAAGTTGAAAAGTCAGAACAAGAAAGACAATTCTGGAATTGAACTGGTAATAGGGGAGTCCATTTACGGCTACTACGTGGCTATACTGGTCATAGATGGGGTCTCATAGATGACCCCAAGACTTCAAAAATTTTGAAAAAAATTAAGAAGTATGAAAAACCTTTTACGAGCTGTGGTTAGGAATATGACTAATAGAATAAACTTGTGGACGAGATTTAAAAGGAACCACAAGCCGTAAGAAGGGTTCGTAGGACAACTTCAAAGGCCATGATTTTGGGCATAATTTCCATGAAATTCGTACTACAAGTCGTAAAAGGGTCTACAACCCATAGACCTCTTTCGTGATTCTTTCCGACAGAAATTAATAAAGGGTATTTTTAGTATTTTCTTGTAATAACTTGGACATTATATGACTTTATCGGAGCTCGATATTTTATTTTTGACAAAAAATTAGACGAAGTGTCACCTCAAGGGAGACTACACGGTCCATGTGAGGTCACACGGGTTGTGTGGCCTCCAGTTATGTGATACTTGACCTTAATTTTTGGTGTGTGGCCTTGGAGTGGAGTTTCAGGCTAAGGCACATCACACTTGGACCCACACGGGCCGAGCGACACTTCACAGATCCTATGGAGGGCCTTATGATGGCCTTGAGATTGGAACACCAATGTTTAGAGTGAAGTAGTGGGATACGGCCACTTCACACAGACTGTGTGAAGGCATAGGCTGCATGGCCAACCGTATAGCATCTGAGGTGGAAATTTTTAAAAGTATAGCTTCACTCTTGGCATGAGAGATTTTTATTTTGTCTAAGGGGGGTGCCACGGGCAATGTCATGGATCTTGGGACACCACATGACCCGTGTAGCCCTTCCCTGTAGGATATTCCTTCGTCAAAAACAAAATCTAAGTATGGGATCTTCATGATCAAGCTAATCAGTTTCAAGTCTTCAATTCAAGCTTACTTATGTTGTTTAAGGCTATCATGAGTCTCCTACATCAGGCCACGTTTAAAGGATTCTATTGGCTAAGTTTTGACAAGTACTAATAGAAGGTTCAATTTTAAATGGTCTTATCTCTTAGCACAAAATGAACTAAATGGCCCACAAACTATCAAATTGAATCTCTTTGAATTAGCTTTCCAACACATCCAGTTTCACTTCTTTTAGAGTTCGGATGAACAAATTATGCCCATTTTTGTAAAGCCCGTCTGTGTAGAGTTTTCTGAAAATTGACTAAGTGTAGCCATATGGGTGGGTTTCACAGTTCGTGAAATCTTGTATGTCTATGAGACCTCCTCATAGACTCCTGGCAAGGAATGTGATTTTTTCTTCATTAATGGTCTTTTTGTAATTGTGACTCTTCCTAAGAGTCCTTTATGACTTCCTATGCTATCTTAAGACCTCTAAATAACCTAAACTCTATTCTTCTCATTCAAATTTCATCCTTACCCTTAGAAATTCTCTCAAAGATACTCTTAAGAACTCTAGTGGGGATTTCAACTTGGGAAGCAAGGAAGCTCATCTCTTCTTTAAATTTCTCTTAGTTTTTCTTCATCTTTGTGAAGGTATGTGAGTTTCTATCCTTGGTTCCTTCCAATCACGGAGACCTGAACATTTTCAAGTACTTTTCATGTATTCCTAGTTTACTTTAAATTGGAGTTTTAAATATTGTGATTCCTTAAATTCAAATAATGTATAATTTATGTTTATTTACTGATTTTAAGTTGATTTGAACTAATATGATGAATTGCCTTGAACTTATGAAATTATGAATATACATATCCCTTTTTCAAGACTTATTTATACATGAGTGATTATATTTATGATTTTAAATATGTATTTAATTATGTTTTCACTTGAATTTCATATTAATATCGATTTTAGATTGAATCTCAATTACCTATGCTATCCTCACATCATTCATAGTATACATATCCATGAACATGATATTTTTATGGAAATTATGAAGTGGGTTAAGCCCAATTATGTTTTATGATATTAATTTGATAATATATTGGTTATGACAAGAATGTGATCATGTATAGGTCAACTAATTTTGGCTCTTTGAGCATTTTGGGTCTTGCACTATCTTGTATATATGAATGGGATATTCCTATGCATGAATATTATCACTATGAACTTTGATTTTCGTATTTGAGCTTAAGTGTGAATTATTATGAATGATATTTCGCTTTTAAGTCTAAGAATCCATTTAAATGATTTTGAAAATGATTATTTTCTCTTTTGAAAGCAAGTATATATACACTTATATGTATTCTTTTGGGATGACGACTTAGCACTGATGAATTAAGGGTCCTCTCTCTTTCCTTGAACTATGTGTCTAAAATAGGTTCATTTTCGAAATAGATGTTGTTCTCATAAGGAAAGTTGCCTTCTAAATGGCTATTGTTCTAGTAAGGAGAAGTATAATATGATATGAGATGTTATATGTAAAAATTCTATCCGAAGGTGTTGTTCCCGTAAGGAAGGTTGCTTCATAGGTGTTGTTCCTATAAGGTGAAGTATGATTTACCTTTGACAAGTAGACCACCTCTTTACCAATGAGGGGATTTCATCGGGATTCCAAGTAATAGCTCTCTTGGTCTTACTCATGTCGGTTGAGATCACGTCCCCACTATATATGAGCATTGCATTCCATGCATCATGGACTTCATGGCATATTTTATACTATTCTTCTTTGGATATATGATTCTTTCTATATTATGTGCCCTTGTCTTCTATAATTGAACTGCAGGTTTGGTAAGTCATATGCATTGCATCCTGCATACTTAGTACATTCAGAATCCTAACACATACTTTTGCCTACATGATCTAACCATATAGGGACCGGAGATCATCTTCATCCACCATTTGACGCTAGATCAGAATTGAGACATTTGTTGTGGTGAGTCCTATATTCCAAGGATAAGCCACCATTCCTCTACTTTTATTGCTTCTATATATGTTATTTACTTTGTGGGTGAGCCCAGGACATGTCTTGGCCCCCTTCTATCCTATGACTAGAGGCATTATTAGACATCTTGTAGACTCTTGTCGGATCTATATGTTATGTGTTTTATTTGAACCTTATGATTATGGTTATCTATTGGTTATGACTATTACAAATTGGTTATAGGAATTATGATATATATGTATGTTTGATGTGGAAATGTGACAAATCCTAAGTCCCGTATTTCCCCATAGAGTGAGTCATACTTACCTGCCCCTTAGTGTTCTACATGTTATGTGAACCCATGTTAATCCCTTTACCTTTGATAACCCTATTACGTGAGTTCTACTTTCCCATCCCCTAGAACTATGTGTTTATCATTTGAATACGCTTCTGAACCGATGATGTGAATTTGGATACTTTGAGGCTTGTTTGGGGACTCGAGTTTCCATTCGCCATATCATTACGAAACCCTAGGTCCAGATCGTGACAGAGATCGTATCCAAGCACTAGGTTTATAATGGTC
>JAABOM020059915.1:0-12331 GCA_011800125.2 Solanum clarkiae
GAGATCAAGTTTTTCTTTAGCTCAGGAACATATCTGACATCTTTTAATGTCCACTGATTACCTGCTGGAGTATGTATACAAACACCCCCTCTTCCTTGAACCTCCAAAGGATTGTTGTCTGCGGGATAAAGTTTCCCGAAATTTTCAGACTTGAAATTTCTAAACAATTTCTTGCTCGGAGATGAATGAAAGGATGCACCCGAGTCCAATATCCAGGACTCGAGTGGACTGTCCATACTAAGGATTAATGCATCCCAGTGTCTTCTGCTGAATTCACAGAATCGATATCATCTCCAGATTTATGATTCTGTTTTTTCTTTGGTTTCTTGCATTCATTTTGAACCGCGACAGTTGCTAAATATATTATCAGGCTCCACTACCAAACAATTAATTATTAACAAGGAATTAAGTGGATCAGCAGAAGAGGAAGAAAACATGCATCAAGAGAAGAGCCGTACGTTATATGAAAGAAAAGCAACAAACTGGCGTATAAAAACCTACTTATTATAATTACTTAATAAAATAAAATTAATATTTAATAAGTAATAGCATAAGGGTAAATACGTAGTGACATGGAGCAAAAGGGTAATCCAACTTTCAGTCTAGGGTCTTTCCCATTTTTTAGTTATATATGATGAGTGCTTAAAGTATGGGTACTTTTTTTTAACGAAATTTGAGTATTTAAATAAAATTTATCCTCAAATTTAAGAGGTTAGAGATCATTTTACAATTTAGTCGACTAAACCTCTCTATTTACCTATGAAATTACATTGGATATAATATTGTTATGTTGATTGTCTATCACAACAAAAAATAAAAAAAAATAATAAACAACAACACAACTCTGTCCTATATAATCTACTCATTTTGCTTGTTCGTGCTATTGCTTTCTTTTCTTTATTTTAGCATGTCATACGTACTAGTAACTATAGTTCTTTTCAATTCTTGTTTTGTATGCTTCATGATTCAAGTCTAGATCTATCCAAAACAACTCTTCACATTATAAGATAGGAGCAAAATTGTGTATACATAACCTTCCCCTTAAATTACGTGTGGGATTACATTGTGTATGTCATTGGTAGTACGTCATCCTCCTTATAACTTACGTATAGAATTACATTGTATATATTACTAGTAAATATATTTGCACTTCGTGTGGGCATAAAATAGTAGATAAAATATTATTCAATAATTTATGTCAAATAAAATAAATTCTCCATCAATAAAAAAGATGCAAAGTTGAAATATTTTTTCAAACACCATCTTTTACATCTATATTTCTTTAAAGTGAGCTAAAACTTTAGATATAGTACTACCATAGAGATTGTAGTTTTGTTCTTCTTATTATTATATTGTTCAAGAACCTATATATGAATAATAATTTTTAATTTTTATAATGTTTTTTCATCTTGACTGATGTGACTTCAAAATTCTCATTTTCTATACTTCAATATGAGTTGCAGGTTTCTCCTTTTTTTTTTTTTTAATGTATACTTCAATCACTATTTTATATTGCTTGATCATAACTTTCAACTTTTTAGCAAAGTCTCAAATCTTAGCCTTCAAAATCGCTTATTCATCAAATCAAATAATATTCATAAACTAATTAAACTTTTAGTTATAACTGTTTGCACTCAAAGTATATGTTACATTTTGCAATTTAAGTGCTACTTTGTGTTAAAAAAAAAGAACCCGCATTTATATAATATATAAGTGAAGAATTGAGATATGAAAGGATACAAATAACCAATTTAATAGAGGAAGTTATAGATTTTCGCAATGCAATCAAATTGAATCATTAAAATTAAACTGGGATCAACCATGCAAGTAATGTACTTCTAAAAAAATATTTTCTTTAACTTATTTTAGTTTCAAGAAAATAGCAGTAGAGCCAACAATTGACACTATACACACACACAAAAATAAAATGGAGACAATAAATAGTGTCAAAATCGTTACCAACATTAGTTAATTGTCATTAAATCTAATATTACAGTAGGCTTTAAAGATATTTATGAAGAGCGTTAATTGCCTAGAAAAATATAGTTAGCGACAATTAAGCTATTGCTACTAAAATTCATTTTTGATGTAGTGTGAGGTGCAAGGATAAAGAACTAAAATATCTAAATTATTGATATGAATACCAAGGTTAAAAGAGTGATATATATAAATTCACATGAGAGTTACTGTTAGGAACCCAGAAAATCTCCAACCAAATGCTCTAAATTTCCAAACACAATACAAAGATAACAACATACTATACTGTTATTTATCTTCACCAACAAATAGAACAAGTTTACAAATATACAAACAAGATTTGAAATGATAATTTTCCCAACAACCACGGTATTTCGAGGAATCTTATCCTCTAGTTTATTTTTTCAGAAACTAAAAAAAACTACAGAATAAACTGCCTATACAGCCTATACATAGTAATAACTAAATAAAGTAGTAATATTGAAGCCTTATTTTTATGTATTCCTGTGTTTATAGACCTTAGTAACAGCAGATCTAACAATTCCCACCCCAACGAGTTTCACATTGTCCTCAAGGTGAAATTGAGGAAATTGAGCATCAACAACTTCATAAGGTTCCCAAGTGTTCTCAAAGTCAGGCAAGTCCTTCTACTTAATCAGAACCTCTTGGAAGCCATTAAAAAGTGTCCCACAATCTATCACACTTTCAGGTTGAACTGACATTTCAAGATATTCGGACAATAAAGAAGGAAATTGGTGAACTGGAATTGAATCCTTCACAGCATGCTTAAGCTAAGAAACATGAAATACGGAGTGCACCCGTGAATCAAAGGGTAAATCAAGGCGGTAAGTGACTTCTCTAATTTTGCTATGGACTATAATAACAAGGGTTAACTTCTCATTAACCTTTTTTATCCGGTGAACGAAGCTTGAAAGGTTTCAAGTAAAGATAAACCAAATCACTAGGGTGGAACACAACTTCACGACGCTTAGCATCAGCATAAACTTTCATTTGAGCTTGAGCATGGGTCAAATTAGCTTTAAGTTCATCTAAAACAGTATTACGAGCAGCAAGTTGCTGATTGACCTCTTCAACAGTAGAAATGTCTTCAGTAAACCCCAATAAGGAGGGAGGATCTTGTCCATATAGAGCTTTAAAAGGAGTCATCTTGGTGGAACCATAATAAGTGGTATTGAACCAAAATTCAGCCCAGGAAATCCATCTTGGCCACTATTTTGGATGTTCCTGCAAAACAACGCAAACAAGTCTCCAAGGATCGGTTGACAACTTCCATTTGACCATCTGTTTGAGGGTGATATCCTGAACTTAGTTTGAGGCTAGTACCAGACAACTTGAATAATTCTTGTCAAAAATTGGCTGACAAAAACTTGATCTCGATCAGAAATAATAGATTTTGAAAACCCATGCAATCGTACAATCTCACAAACAAACAATTCAACTACACTCTTTATTGTATAAGGGTGAGATAAGAGAAGAAAATGGCTATATTTAGTGAAATGGTCCACCACAACAAGTACAGTATCGTGTCTCATTGCTTTTGGCAACCCGCTGATGAAATCCATAGCAATATATCATCCCAAACTTGAGTATAGGAATAGGTAATGGTTGCAGCAAGCCAGCAGGACTCAGGGCTTCATACTTATTCTTCTTGCAAACTTCACAACTTGTCACAAAGTTTTGTACCTCCCTTTTGATCCCATTTCAATACAACACATGAAATGCATTTGTCCGAAAAAACCCTGAGTGACCACCTATAGGTGAGGAGCGAAATTCCCTAAGGAGCATAGGAATGTGTAATGACGACCGAGGAATTACTAACTAACTTTTGAAAAATAGGCAGCCATTTTTTAAAGCATAATTCGGTCGTGAAGTTGGATCTTGAAGCAAATCTTGTGTCAACTGACGGAGCTTGTCATCTTGTTAAATTTCTGTGGACAGGTCATCTAAGGTGCTGCTGCGTAAAACTAAAAAGGCCATACATGAAATTAACAGGACAAGGCATCAACTGCTTTATTTTCAAAACCTGGGCGATATTGGATCTCAAAATCAAATCCCATCAACTTGGAGATCCATTTTTGTTGCTCCTTTGCCATAACATATTGGTCCATGAGAAATTGGAGACTTCGTTGATCTGTTTGTACAATGAAATGTCGACCCATCAAGTAATGGTGACACTTTTGGACAGCAAAAACTATGGCCATTAACTCCCTCTCATAAACTGATTTAGATTGAACTCTAATTGAAAGTCCTTGGCTAAGAAAAGCGATAGAATGTCCTTGCTTTAGGACAGCTCCTATTCCTAACCTTAAAGCATCTGTCTCAACAACGAAGACCTTGTTAAAATCTGGTAGTACCAAAACCGACAAAATGACCATAGCCTCCTTAAGATAATCAAAAGCTAATTGAGCTTCTTTATTCCAGCAAAAAGCGTCTTTCGTGAGCAACTGCGTGAGTGGTCTAGCTATTTTCCCATAGTCACGAACAAACTTCCTGTAGTAACCAGTTAGTCCCAAAAATCCCCTCAAGCCTTTAACATTTTTTGGACTTGGCCAGTTAACCATGTTTGTTATTTTGGCAAGATCAGCCGTGACTCCACTTGCAGAAATAATATGACCCTAATACTCCAGTTGTTGTTGTCTAAAATGACATTTATTTCGATCAACAACCAAGTTATGAAGTTTTAAAACTTGTAGTACCTCTCGCAAATGATCCAAGTGAGTAGGAAAATCTGTAGTATAAACTAATATGTCATCAAAAAAGACCAATACAAACTTATGTAATTAAGGCCGAAATATCTCATTCATTAAAGCTTGAAAAGTATATGGAGCATTAGACAATCCAAACGACATGACCAAAAATTCATAGTGGCTTTCATATGTAAGAAAAGCTGTTTTTGCTACATTCTCATTGCAAACACGAATTTGGTGGTGCCCTGATCTTAGATCCAATTTTGAAAATATAGTGACACCCCCAAGCTCATCCAGTAACTCATCGATTACTGGAATTGAAAATTTATCAGGAACCATGATCTTATTAAGGGCCCGATAATCTACACAAAATCACCAACTACCATCTTTTTTGCGAACCAGCAACACTGGACTAGAGAAAGGACTAGTACTTGGTTGGATTATACCAACTTCTAGCATTTCTTGTCCTATTCGCTCAATCTCATTTTTTGGGTAATAAGGATAACGATATGGACGAATATTGGGTGGACCAGATCTCGTTTTCAGTCATATAGCATGGTCATGACTCCTAGTGGGTGGCAGCCCCTTGAGTTCCTCAAATAAAGCTCCAAATTCTTCCAGTAGATGCTACAAATCCATATTCCCTTGTTCTTCCCCTGCAGTTAATTCATCCAAATCAACATAATATCCTTCTCCATCTCCTTGCAAGGCCTTAAACAAAGTTTTGAATGAAGCCACTGATTTGGGTAGTGAGGGTCTCCTCAAACAACTTGTGTTTGCCCTCCTACTTTGAATTTCAAGGTCAGGGTCCTAAAATTCACTTGAAAATCCCCCAAGGATTCCAACCACTCTAAACCTAACACCACATCGACACTGCCCAAATTAAAAAGGAGATAATCTTGTGTTATCCGCAATTTATCAATCCACAATTCCACTTCTTTGCATCTTTCCTTACTTTTTACTTGCCGTCCATTCCCTAATTCCATCACAAATGGCTTAGTCTCTATTTTATTTAACCTTAACTCTTCAGCCATCGTGCGAGATATAAAATTTGTTAATGCACCGCTATCAATCAACACAATAACCTTCTTTCCCTATATTGTTCCTCGTACCTTCAAGCACTTCTTTATGGTAAATCCTGCTATAGAGTACAAAGATAACTCCATTAACTTTTGTGACTCCGGTTGTTCTTGAAGAGTTAATTGGTCCATCCCTACATTGATTGTCTCTTCTGAGTACTCTATGATGCCCACATCTTCATCGTCCACTGCTGCTACAATAAGCAGATTTAGCTGTTTTGAATTGCACCGGTGATTAGGGCCATATTTTTCATCACAACAAAAACAAAGTCCTTTTCGTAATTTATCTTGATACTCTGCATCAGATAGCCTTTTTTATGCTCCTCCACGCTTTGCAGAATTTTTAGGTTCTGATTGCACAGTTTCTCCTCGCTTTTGCTCTTGAACATATCGTGATATTGTTGCAACTGTTGTTCGGACAGAATGAAAGGGTATTGCTTCTCTATGTACATGGGGATTGGTAACACTTCCTGTACGGCTATTGTTAGTCATCGGAAAAGGCATTGAACCTCTAGAGAGTGCCATACACATATGTTTTGGCAAATGAGCTTGGCTGAGAGCCCAATTCTTCTCTTCAATACGTTGGCTTTGGTCCATAATCTGGGTTAGAGTTCCTAGCTTGCTAAGGCGCAATTCTGCTTTGATCTCCTCTCTCAATCCATTTATAAAAATTCCCATCAAAACCTCATCATCGACATCTTTAAACGGTGCCAAAGTAATTCAAAATCTTCTCTGTATTGGGCCACAGTTCCAGTTTGTTGCAACACTATCAAAACCTCATATAAGTTTCCTACCTGTGATTAAGTAAATCGTTGGAGTAAGGCTACTTGAAACACATCCCATGTGACAATCGGAGTTCTTGCCTCCCACCATTAGAACCAATTTAGGGCTCTTCCTTCAAAGCAAACAGCAGTTGCTGTAAAGGATTGCAACCCACAGAGAAAGAAAATTTATGGGGAAATTGACAATGAATGCATTTCGTTGTAGAGCTCCAATAATGGGAGCTCTCTGTTTCTTACAGAGATGAAGCAGGAGGAAAGTCATGAATTGGGGGAATTTCCCCTTCTATTTATACTTTTCCCTAATCCTTAACTAATCCTTTCCCCTTTTGGATTAACTAATTTAGCCACTCCTAACTAATCCTACTCATTAACTTTACCCAACTATTTTATTATTAACTAATCTCTCTATTCTCAACACCCCCTTCAAGCTAGGTAGTGTTAACAAGTTTAACACTCCTAGCTTGTGCAAAAGGTACTCATGCTGTGATTTACTCAAGGCCTTTGTGAACAAGTCTGCCTCTAGATCCTTGGAGCCAATATGAGAGGTCTTGATAGTTCCATCTTGCACTCTTTCTCTTACAAAGTGTAAGTCTATCTCAATGTGTTTAGTTCTTTCATGGAACACAGGATTTGCAGCTATTTGAATGGCTGCCTTACTGTCACTTATTAGCTTGACTGGAGTGCTGATCCCCATGTTTAGTTCCTTGCTGATTCCCATGAGCCATGTTACTTCTGAAACTGCTGCTGCCATGCTCCTATATTCTGCCTCTGCTGAGCTTCTTGAGATTGTACTCTGCTTCTTTGACTTCCAAGAAATTAAAGAATTCCCTAGCTTTATCACATAGCCAGTAATGGATCTTCTTGAGTTTGGACAGCTTGCCCAATCAGCATCACAAAATGCAGTCATCTGGGTGTTTTTTCTGAACTTAAGAGGATCCCCAATCGTGGCTCATTCTTTTTGTATCTCACTACTCTACATGCTGCCTCCATGTGTGACTTCTTAGGCCTCTGCATGAATTAACTCAATACATTCACAGCATATGATATGTTGGTCTAGTCATAGTTAAGTACAACAGTTTCCCAATCAATCTTTGATATGGCCTTGAATCTTCTAACATAAGATCTGAACTCAAAATGCTCAGATGATTGTCATACTCTACAGTAGTCAATCTTTGGTTGTACTCCATTGGAGTACTTGCTGGCTTGGAACCTGAGAGCCCCATTTCAGCTATCAACTCTAATGCAAACTTTCTTTGGTTCATTAGTATTCCCTCCTTTGACCTTGCTACTTCAATCCTAAGGAAGTATCTTAGTTCCCCTAGGTCTTTGATCCTGAACTTGATTTCCGAGGCTGCCTTAGCTTCTTGGATCAGTGTAGGGTCATTCCCAGTGATCAACATATCATCAACATAAACTAGGATGATTACTATATTGTTTCCCCTCTTCTTTGTGAACAAAGAGTAATAAAAAAGGCTTTGTGTGAAGCCTGAACTGGTCAGTACCTCAACCAACTTCAGATTCCATTATCTTGAAGATTGTTTGAGCCCATATAATGACTTATGTAATCTGCAGACTCTCTTTCCCCCCCTTGACTATTAAGTCCTGGGTGGTGGAAGCATGTATACTTCTTCTGACAAGTCCCCATTGAGAAAGACATTGTATATGTCCATTTGATGCAATGTCCATTGGTTAGTAGCTGCTAATGCTAGAACAAGTCTCATTGTAACCATCTTAACAACAGGAGAGGAGGTTTCTTGGAAGTCTAGACCCTCCTTTTGATTATATCCTTTGGCTACAAGTCTTGCTTTGTACCTCTCAATTGTACCATCAGCTTTATGCTTTATTTTGTACACCCATCTACACCCTATAGGGACCTTTCCTGCAGGTAAGTCTACTAAGGACCAGGTGTTATTCTCCTGTAATGCCTTGAGCTCTTCATCCATAGCTGCAACCCAAAGAGGATCTGTGACTACCTCCTTGTAGGATTGTGGCTCATTGTGGGACTCAATTCTGGACAGACAAGTTTGATACTTGGGAGCCAGGCTTGAGTGAGACAAGTAAGCTTGGATTGGATATAAACAATTAGAGGTGGAGGCTGAATTGAAGTCTCCACAAATGTAATCATGCAACCATGCAGGGGAGCTTCTTATTCTACTGGATCTTCTAAGTGGTGCAGTCATAGTTGTAGAATTATTTTCTGGAGAGTGAAGTGCATCTGTTGTGTTCATTGGATCATGAGGGATGCTGTGATGTGGTTCTGCAGGTGGAATGATTGGTGGAATGTCCAAAGAGGCTGGTTGATGTGTTGAGAGAACTCCATTAGGAAATATTTGTAGTGTTTTGTCTTTGATCAACTGAAAGGGGAATATGTGCTCTCTAAATGTTACATCTTTCCTAACAAAGAAGGCATTAGTGAGTATATTAAAGAATTTGTACCCCTTTTGTATGGAGGAGTACCCCAGCAGTACTGCTGCCTCAGACCTAGGAGAAAACTTGTCTCCATTGTGTACACAAGTTGCAAAGCATAAACAACCAATAATTCTCATGTGAGACAAGGAAGGCATCCTGCCATGGATCATCTCAAGAGGAGACTTCCCAGATAAAACCTGTAATGGCAGTCTATTGATTATATACACAGCAGAAAGAACACATTCATTCCAGAATTTTAGTGGTAAGTATCCCTGCAATCTAATAGCTCTTGCAGGCTCCAAAATGTGCTTATGCTTTCTCTCTACTAGCCCATTTTGTTGAGGTGTGTATACACAAGACCTCTGATATACAATACCAAGAGAGTTAAACAATACATCACAAGCAGAATTCAAAAACTCTGTTCCATTATCACTTCTGAAAATTTTCACCTGTATACCAAATTGAGTTTTCACCATTGTAAAGAATTGTCTAAGGGTGACCACAGTATCACTTTTCATCCTCAACATATACACCCAAGTCATCCTACTACAATCATCTACTAAAGTAAGAAAAAATCTACTACTATCATGGCTTGGAACTCTATAAGGGCCCCAAACATCTCCATGTACAACAGAGAAGGTGTTAGCACTTCTATTAGAACTTTGGGGAAAAGAAAGTCTAGTTTGCCTAGCCAATGGACAAACAGGACAGTCCTTAATGTCATGACACCCCTTCTCTATCCTTAATATGGGTATTTGGTGCAATACCTTGACTGGAGTATGCCCAAGCCTTCTGTGCCATATCTCTGCTACTTCAGTTTTGTCTACACTGTCATTACTAGTCAAGTTTGACACTTATTGTACTATTGTTGATGCTCTTCTTTATTGGCAGCTGTAAGGTGTAGAGTCCACTAACTTCTCTACCAATCCCCTTCACCATTCCATTGCATAGATCCTGCATAATACAAAAATCAGGAAAGAATGTGACTGCACAGTTTAGATCCCTGGTTAGCTTTGACACTGGCAATAGATTGTACTTAAACTCAGGTATGCAAAGTACATTTGTGATTATATCCCCATTATCTAGCTTGCATTTTCCCACACAAACTATGTCTAGTGCATTACCATCTGGTAGCAAAACCCTTTTAATACTCTCCTTAGTGACTTGACTGACTCCATCCAATAACTCTTTATTATGGACCATGTGATTAGAGGCTCCTGAGTCAACTATCCAATTTTTAAAATATACACTGTTGGTTGCCATAAGTACTTGGCTCATACCTTCCTTCTCAGAAGTGGAAGGGGCTTCTTTATGAAGCATCCTCAGAATTTGATCATATTGATCTTGAGTGAACATCACACCAATTCCTTGACTTGAATTATCTGTAGTCTGTGTTCCCTCTACCTGTGATGTAGTTGTGCCTTGCAAGGCTGCATTGTGCACTAAATTGACTGAATGTTGTGGTAAATATGGAGCTTTCTTCTTGAACTTGTGATCTGTTAGATACCCATGAATCTTGTAGCATGTTTCCTTTGTGTGTCCCCTCAACTTACAATGGTCACAAAATAAGTGTGTATTTCTTCCTTTGTACCTTCCCCTGTCATAGTAGCCTGCTGATCCACCATGAAATCCCTTAACTGAACCTGACACCCCAAAGTTAGGCTGATGAAGCCCTGCTTTGTTACTGAATAAGGACATGCTGTTAGGATCATCAACTGCCTTTCCCAAATTTCTTTGACTCTCTTCTGAGACTAACATTGAGTATGCTTTATTAATGTTTGGTACAGGCATCATCAACAAGATTTGGCTCCTTGCCTGTGACTAAGTTTCATTTATACCTGTCAAGAATTGAAGCAGCCTCTGGTATTCATAATGTTCCACATATCTTCTTGAAACATCACAATCACAACTAGGGCAGGGAACTAAGGAGTCATATTCCACCCACAGATCTTTCAATTTAGTAAAGTAACCTGAGATGGAAGATGTTCCCTGTATCAAGGTGGTGATATCTCTGTGTAATTGAAATACTCTCGACCCATTTTCTTTATCAAATCTTTCTCTCAGCTCATTCCAAATAGTATGTGCATCCGACGCATAAGCCACACAACTCACTAAACTGCTACTCACCGAGTTCATTATCCAAGACAAGACAATAGCATTAACCTTTTCCCAGAGATCATGAAGTGAAGCATCAAATTCATTCTTTGCATGTCTACCATCAACGAATCCTATTTTACTTTTGCCTATCAATGCAATTTTCATAGACCTACTCCACAAAGCATAGTTCTCCGGTCCAATCAGTTGAAAGGAAATTAAGGAACTACCTGGTGTATCATAAGGTTGCAAAAATAATGGATGATTGGAGTCAATTGTTGTTCCAACTCTAATAGTTCTTCTCTCAGTCGCAGCTTCTTGAGTTTCTGTCACCATTGAAGGTTCCCCATCTTTGAATCGGCTTTGCCCTAGAATTCAAAGGTGAGGCACGAAGTAATCCAGCTTCTCAATCGACCAAGGCTCTGATACCATGTAAAGGATTTCAACCCACAGAGAAAGAAAATTTATGGGGAAATTGACAATGAATGTATTTCGTTGTAGAGCTCCAATAATGGGAGCTCTCTGTTTCTTACAGAGATGAAGCAGGAGGAAAGTCATGAATTGGGGGAATTTCCCCTTCTATTTATACTTTTCCCTAATCCTTAACTAATCCTTTCCCCTTTTGGATTAACTAATTTAGCCACTCCTAACTAATCCTACTCATTAACTTTACCCAATTATTTTATAATTAACTAATCTCTGTATTCTCAACTATTGCCTCCAGTTTATCCCTATCGTCAATGCCATTAAAATGAAAATAATGCTCTGCTCTGTTAAGCCACCCATATGGATTATCACCAGAGAATAAGGGCAATTCCAGTCTTCTAGGACGTATTTCGTCACGAAATTGTGGCCGAACTTCTTCGCGAACTCCATCACCTCTGCGATTGTTACTATTCTCTGCCACTACATCTGTATCCAAAGTTGGATCTGGCTGAACTGCTGATTTTCCTTTCACATGTTGAAGAATTTCAACATCACATTCATCTTTCTTTTGCATCCAGTCTCGTAACTGCCCTAGATAATCACGTACTGAACCAATCTTTTCTTGTACTTCGTTCATTGTCTTCTCTAACCCTTCTATAGAATTCATAGGATCATTGATACAGAAGAGGAGATGATGAGGGATCGAAAGAGAGAGAGAACTGGAGAAAGTTGAGAGAATATTGAACAATCTGATTTTGGGGAAATAATATGTACAGTTTCTTCAATTCTCACGTGTGTGTATGTATATATATACATAGCTATCCTCATGTTAACTATTGTGTACATCACTACACAG
>JAABOM020059916.1:0-12330 GCA_011800125.2 Solanum clarkiae
TAAGAAAGCCTATAGACGCTACAATTGCAGAATTTGCACCCCGCAAATTTCTATTTGTTCGAGTATGTAAATAAATTTCAAATACGATCCAAGTAATAAATGCCCAAGTTTCTTTTGGGTCCCAATTTCAATATGACCCCCATGCTTCATTAGCCCATACCGCTCCTGAAAGGATTCCTATGGTTAACAAAGTAAATCTTAAACTAATAACCCGATAACTCCGATAATCCAATTGTTGAATCAATTGGAACCCATAATAATTTCTAGCAGAAAAAATTGAAGTATTTTCTAAAACATGTTCACCCACAGAAAATGACTCATTTAAAAAACCATTGCTCTTATAAATATAAAAAGCTTTCTATTTTTATGAAATATAATCACTAGAAGTGCTACTGATAATAACGATCCACATAAAAGGGCTGCATAGCCCAATATCATCATACTTACGTGCATTATTAACCACTCTGATTGAAGAGCAGGTACTAATATTCCAGATTGGTGTATTTTAGTTAAAATACCTGAAGTAGCAAAGCCTTGGGTCAGAATAGCAATGGTCCAGTTATTTTACTTAAAATGAAAATTTTTTTTTTGAAATACGAAATTATATGAATAAGGACAAAATCGTCACTTGTAGCAAATGTCTAAGAAAAATAACACAAGGATTTAGTCTTAGTTGGGCTAAAGAAATCAGTTGCCAAAAAACTCCTTGAGGATTTCTCCCAAGGGAGAGATCATGCACTTCTTTATCAAGGTCATTTATACTTTCCGAATATTGATGGCTTAAGGGAAGTGATAATGTCCAAGGCTCATAGTTCATGGTATTCGATCTATCTAGGATCCATCAAGATGTATAGAGATTTGAGGGAAGTGTATAGGTAGAATAGTGTGAAGGAGGACGTAGCAAGGTTTGTGACAGAGTGTCACAATTATCAACAAGTGAAAGTAGAACATCAAAAACTGAGAGGTTTATCTTAAGACACCAATCCCTACTTGGAAATTGGAAAATGTGAATATAGAATTTATAACGGGATTGCCTCGTATCCGTAGGCGACATGATTTTATTTGGAATGTAGTAGTATCGAATGACCAAATCAGTGCACTTTTTACCTGTTAAGACTCCTTACTCCGCCGAGGATTATGCAAGAATATATATTCAAGAATTGGTCAAGATTCATGGTATTCCACTATCCATTATTTTGATCATGGTACTCAATTCACTTCACAATTTTGAAAGTATTTTAAAAAAGATCTTGGTACAAAATTTAGGTTAAGAACAATTTTTCACTCTCAAACCAATGTACAAGACAAGAGAACAATCCAAACATTGAAAGACATATTGAGGACATGTGTAATTGATTTCAAAAGGAATTGAGATGAGCACCTACCATTGATTAAATTTTCCTACAAAAAACATGTACCATTCTAGCATCCAAATGACCCCTTTTGAAGCTTTATATGATAAGAGAGGGAGATCTCTCATAGAGTGGTTTGAAGTTAGGGAAATTGCCTTGGTAGGGCCTGATTTGATATTTGAAGCTATGAAAAAGGTTAGGCTCATAAGAAAGCGGTTGAAGACCACCCAATTGTAATGACCCTCAGTTTAGAAGCCTAGAAGTGCAAAAAAGCTGAATTGAAAATGATCAGGGTCAATTCAAGAGGTCGAGTCACGAAACGTGGATGGAACCATGAGCTGTAGGTTTGGCCCGTGAATATAAACTTTATAAAAGGGAAAAAGTTTCCAAATGTGGGGTAACTCACGAGGACATCAACAACCTATAGGTCAGACCACGACTCATAGTAAAAAGGGTCGTAGATGAGTTTGTCAGACATGAAGGAAATTTAGAGTTTTTGGAAGGAGGACCACGAATAACAGGACGGTCTGTAGACTAGTCCATGACTGGTTGAAAGCCTTCATTGAAAAGGGGGCCAGAGTAATGAAATTTTGCTAAGTGTGGAAGGACTCTATGTGTCCAACCACAACCCTTAAATGAAATGATGGCCCATAAGAAGGTGTTTCGTGGTTTGGGTGTGGCCAATAGTTTCTGAAGATTGGAATGGAGTATAGGAAGGATAGGGATACATTTGTGGTTCAAACCATGACTCAAAATCGGGCTTTCCTAGATCCCTTCTAACATTTTTAATATAGGGCAGTTTTGTCCTTTCCACCAAATCTAATCCTAAACCGTATCATTTTTGGGACACTAAAGACCTAAATCAGACCTTAAAGCCCTAAGAACCTTATTCTTCTTTTCACTCTTCCATTCTAAAAAATTCCTAAAATTAAGAATACTCTTTGGAAGGCAAGGACAAGTTACGAAAGCTAGGGTTTCAAGGGGTTCTTTCTTCAACAACAAATTCCTTCTTCCTAAGCTTCACAAAGGTATGTGAGTTTGATTTATGGGTCTCCTTTTACCAACAAAGTCCTACATAATCCTTTTTTACCTTTTCTTTAAGTTCCTTTAAGTTACCATGCATGCTAATGATGATTTCATGACACTTTAATGGACTACATGTTCTTCATGTTATCATATGATGCTATACTACATGTTTTCTTAAATTTCAAGTTAATGATGATGAACCCAATAATGTGGGTTCAAATAATGAAGTGTGGGCTATTTTACCATTTTTGAATAAGCATATCTTTCCACAATTATGCATGATTCATCATTTATAAGTGTTTCAACTTACGGGCTTAGTCCACATACTTTCAAGTCAAATTTTGCATGATTTACAATAAAGCTTAGGGCACTAAAGAAAGGTTTTATAGTTATGATTTGTCAAAGATATAAACATGTTGACAAAATCCCTAAAGATTTTTATGAAGGTCCTCAAAATGAAAGGACAGTACTGACTTGGTGGTTCCTTAAGTTCGAGCTAGTCTTAAGATTGCTACTTATGATTCTAAGTGTCATAAATTGTCTACGCTTATGTTTAAAAGATTCCATAGGATGAATTATGTAATGACCCTCTTGGTCATTTCTGTATATCTATGTTATTTTTGATGTTTTGAGCTTCTGTATGGTGATCTCGGATCTTATATGACCTATTGGGGATGTTGGGATAATTATAGGGTGTTTTGGTTGTGAAGTGTACAAGTTTGCAAGTTAATGAGAAGTAAAGCAACAAAAATGAGATTTCTGACAAAACCTTAGGAAACATCCCTGAAATGGGATTCTGACGGTTCCATCAGTATTGAAACGACAGATTTAGGCTAAGAGGGTGGTCAGTCCGAGGATGCAGGGTCCCGATATGATTTTTAGCTAAAAGTTGCAAATGATTTCAATCAAAAGCTAAAAAGTATGTTTCATAAACACCCAACTAAACGTGCTCGGAATGAAAATTTTATTGCGCGATCAGCTCTAGAATGTTGAAAATGGTTAGAAATGAACCTTCGTCAGTTGACAGGATTATCTGGTTGCATTTTGACCTCCTTAGTTCTTTCAATCAAATTTGCCAAAAAGAAATGAGACCCTCATTTTTCTATAGGGTGCTCCATTCGAAATTTTGACTGTACCATTGGATCCGAAACATCAAAATCCATGTGGCTTCACTGTCCATTTGCATAAAATGGGCATCAAACACCCCGATAGTTTTGGAAATTACTGGTGCAACACTAGAAATCTTACCCTCTGCGTTCGCAGAGGCCAGGCTGGGTTAAGCTCCGCGTTCGCAGAGTATGGTAGGTCCCCTACACCTTCGCTTTTGCGGAGGCCTTATATGCGTTTGCGGAGGCTGGGTGGCCTATATATTGGCCTTCACCCAATGCAAATTAGCTCATGCACTCAACTTCCAAAGCTCTTAAAAACTTAATTTCAAGTTTGTTTTTGATGATCCAAAGGTCCAAGTGACTCAGAATTTTCCAAGAAACGTTGTGCTGAAGTTGAAGTAGAGATTCAACATGTATTTTGAGGTAAATTCACTATTTTAGCTGAACTTCCTCATGAACATTATGAAAACTTTACATGTTGATGTGTAGACGATTCTTGACAGAACTAAGTAAAACTTAAGCTTAAATTGTTCTATTTTCCTAGAGGAACACTATGGTATGCTGGGGGTTAGCTTAAATTGTCTGGGTTTTGAGAATTTTGACCAAGAATGTTTTGAAAAGGGTGTTTGCTGTGCTGTCAAAATACAACATATTGGATGCTTAAGACTTAGGATTTTGTTTGTTCTCAATGTGATATTTGTGGGTTTTATGTGTTTTTGTGTTTAGATTTACTGGAAGGCAGGTTGGTCATGATTTGGGGCAAAATTACAAAAGATTGTTGGTTTTTGATGATTCACGAGACTCTCTATGGATCGTAGAGTATTCCATGAGTCGTAGAGGCAGTTTTGTGACAAATTTCAGTGAAGGATGAATTCTGAAGATCAGCTCAACGAGACATGCATGCGAGTCATAGAGCATTCTACCAGTCGTAATGATTGGTTTCGTGAAGATTTCCAGTGAATGATAATTCAATGAAGTTGAAGCCTATGAACATGCAATATGAGTTGTAGATCAGTTTACAAGTCATAAAGTAGTGTCATAGAGGAGAGTCCAAAATCCTAGTAGCTGATTACGAGACCTAGACTATAAGTCGTAGAAGATACTATAAGTTGTAGAGACTTTTCGTGGAGTTTGCCGATCAATTTTTCTATTTTATTTAGGACTTAATTATAATTATTATAAATAGTATTTTGAGGATATTTTTTAGAGGGGGACATCATTATTTAGTACTTTTAGGGTTTATACTTAGAGAACTCAATACTTGGGAGAGAAGATTTTGAGAAAACACTTATGGGTGAATTTGATCTTCAATCTTGTGATTCTCATCAATCTTGGATTTTCTTGATCTTAATTCAATTATGTAAGTGTTTAATTATGTTTTCTCAATTCATAATTTCTTCATCTACACATCGCATAGTAGCTAAATTCACAACTAAGGTTGTGGGAACCATGAAAAACTAAGTAAACACTAGTTATTTACAATTCTTGGAATGGGTATATGCATGTATTCATCAATTCTCTTTGTTTTGCATGTTTTCTAATGGTGAACAACATTAGAATCCGTCTAGTGTTACTTAATAGACCAAAATAGTAATGAATAGAAAAAGAAATTGATTAACATAATTCGATTGGTGTATTCTCATCTAATAAACCGAATTGGGCCAAGGGAAGGTTGTACTGGGACTTATAGGTAATGGTTAGTATTGCACACTATGGGGATGGGCCAAATCTCATAGTAAATTTGCCTCTCACCTTTGACCAAAAGGCTTGGTGAACTTAAATTACCTTCCTGCATGCTATACACTAGACAAGAATTGGGTTATCTGGTGATACTAAGTTGGGGAATCATGTGGAACACGATACCCTAGTTGCTCTCTATTATTGATTGTCTCTCGTGATAGTTAGTTTATTTTACTTTCTTGTTGATTATTGCAAACCCCCTCTTCCCTTCGGGGAATTGAGTTAGTTAACTACTTGAATTGCTTATTGGTGAATTTGTCTTGAGTCTATGTATTCCTTGTGGGTTCGATCCTAACCTTGGTTAGGTTTTATATCTCTCCAATGACCACTATATCCTCTAAAAAGGAGGTGTAACTTGGGAGGCATCATGATTTTGGCGCTGTTACCAGGGAATATGGCTAGACTTAGGTTGACTCATAAGTAGTTCGAGTGTTAATCCGTAGTTCACTATATTTTATTTTTGCTTTTGTTTTTTTTGCAGGGTATATAAGGAGTGTATTCCTAACACTCGAAGTCAAGGTAATCCCTTAACTCCATTTGGTCCAGAGATCCACAGAACAACAGGAAGAATGGCCCAAGAAAATGCCAACAACACGACCAATGCAGCTTTGAATCGGGGTAATAATGATGATGATAGGAATAAGAACCCACCTCCTTTGGAGGACATTCCACAACCTCGGGAGTTTGGTGCCAGTGCTTACTAGTGGAATCAGTACAGGTTGAACCCTATGGCTCTGGATGTGACTGGAGCTATTCTGTTGCCACCACTACCGGCAGACATGAAGTTCACAGTCTCTAGTGGGTTACTTTAGATGCTGTAAAATAATGGGCTATTTATGGGCTTACCATTAGAGGATCCACATAGACACTTGCACAACGTGGAATTTTTTTGTAAGAGTGTGATGGGGACACAAAATCTGTCTATGATGTTGCGCGACTTCGTGTCTTCCCATTATCTCTCATAGGCAATGCTGCATTATGGCTATCTAAGCTCCGCAAAGTTCAATCACTAGCTGGACAGATTTCCATAACGCCTTTTTGGAGAGGTACTTCCCTAAATCGAAGAAGCTCAAGTTGAAGGACTAGATCAACAACTTTGAGCAATTTCCTAGTGATTCGATAAGCACCACTTGGGAACAGTTTACTAAATGACTGAGGAGCGTCCCCGACCATAAGATAGTTGATGATGCCTTGGTGGAGATCTTTTATCATGCCCTTTATGAGAACAATTAGTCTTGTGCTGGTACTATCATGGGGGGCATGTCTCTAGATAAACCATCTGCGAGGATTGCGAAGCATATGGAGCAAGTGGTCAAGACGAATCATGTATGGGGATGGAGAGATAGAGCTTCCATGAAGATTTCATGTATGTCAGTGTGGATTCAGAGCAAGCCAAAATTAATGAAGAAATTATACAACAACTTGCTCAGCTTCACACAAGCATGGATGTGGTGATCAAATAGAACCAGAGAGTGAATGCAGTGGTTCACCAACCTCCACGTGCACCCATATATGAGGAGCCATACTATGAGGAGGACATATGCTTTGTGAATGATCATACGTTGGGTTTCCGGACCAACGCGCAAGGGTCCAATAAGGACTATTGGTGCCAAGGTCAAGGAAACCAAGGTCAGAACTATAGTAGAGATGGAGGTTTCGGAGATAAATTGGGTAGTTACTATAATAGGAATAGGGTCCAGATACAGATTGGGGACGTAGAGAAGGATTTAGAAATGGTCCTTATGTGCCACCACACAATAGTGACGTGGGTATAGGTAATTCCAGATTGAGGAGATGTTTAATCGCCAATTGAAGAAGGCTGAGACACAAGATGAACTGTAAGGGGCATGAAATGAGATATTTCAAGCATAAATCAGAAAATAGAGGCTCATTCTGTGGCTATTAAACAACTTGAGAAATAGTTTGGTCAAGTGTCAACTCAGTTGAATCAGTGTCAGAAGGGTACATTTCCTAGTAACATAGTGCAAAATCCTAAGAATGAGGGGCAATATATGGTGGTTACTACTAGGGGTGGCATGAGCACTATTAATCCTGCTATGCCAATTGATGAGGAAAATGTTCATGAGGAGATGGTTGCAGCTAAAGATGCAGATGAAGGAGATAATCATGGCAAGGATGGGGTGAGTGAAGCAGCTACAAAGCAACAGAAGTTTAAGCCTATCCCTAGGCCTCCTCCTCCTTTCCCTCAAAGAATCAAAGAGAGGGAGGAGGAAGGCAAGTTCAAGTACTTTTTCTCCATGCTTAAGCAACTATCCATCAACATCCCTCTCATTCAGGATTTGGAGAAAATACCAGGCTATGTGAAGTATATGAAGGACTTGGTTATCAAAAAGCGCACTGTTTGTCAGGATCTTTCTCAAGAGCTTAACATTGTAGTGTTAACAATATGAAGTCTTTAGCTTAGAAGCATAAAGATCCTAGTGCTTTCACCATACCTTGAACTATAGGAGATGTAGAGTTCGCAAGGGCACTCTGTGATGTGGGTGCCAGTATCAATCTGATGCCCCTTGCGGTCTACAAGAATCTTAGATTGAGAGTCCCTACTCCTACTAGTATGCAATTGTTGGTGGCGGATAAAATGGTGAAAAAACCTGTGGGGATACTCTATGATGTGCTGGTTAAAGTAGAGAAATTCGTATTTCCTATAGACTTTGTGATTCTAGATTGTAAGGTTCACATCGACGTCCCAATCATCTTGGGAAGACCATTCCTAGCCACTAGGTGAGCTCTAGTAGATATGAAAACTAGTCAACTCAGGTTTAGATTGAATGAAGAAAAGTTGTCTTCAACATCCATCAGTCCATGAAGCATCCAAATGAGCTCAAGAGTGAAGTCTGGTCAATTGGTGAAGTCTAATTAACCAATTTGCCTAAGTCACGCTAAAACGATAAATCAAGCGCTACTTGGGAGGATACCTAAGGTTTTTTATGTAATAGCATTGTTATAGGTGTATTTTCAGTTTTGGATTCATAGGTAGTTGGTTTGTTTTGTTTGGATTGTATTTTTGGATAATGGGTTGGTTGCATATAGGGTAACAATGAATCTTATGAAGAGTATGCAGGTATAGGACTAAGTCAAAAAATTTGGCTGAGAAAAGCATTAGGATAAGTCTCTACTACTAGATATACGAGTCATAAAGCAATTTACAACTCCTATCCCATCTCGTAGAGATTTCTAGTGAGCAGGAAAAATATGCACTCTAATCCATGAGCCAACTTTACGATTCGTAGATCAAACTATGATTCATGAATGGGGTTCGTGGATCTAAAGTAAGTTCTTGAAATTTTGCTAAGTATGAAGGGTTAAGCATGGGTTACGAGCCATAGAGCCATCTACGACTGGTAATCGGGGTTTCGTAGACCCAAACCCAATTAATTGTCAAACAACCCGGTAAAATTATAAAAAGAGGGGTCAAATTATTTTGAATCCTATTTGAACTAAATTGACTAAAATTTACCTAGCTTTTCCTTACCCTCTATTTCTCAATCACCCTCCGACCACAGTGACCCATTTTCCGATGAGAAATCTAGTAACTCTAAGGTTTAGTGATCATTCACTCTCTCTCTCTCTTCTTCAAGTTAATCTCTACACTTGCTAAGTTCTTGATTTAATTTTGAACCCTTAGTTTGCCTTGTTTTTAAAAAGGTGGAGTTTACCAGCACATAGGTAGTCTACTTTTTTAATTGATTGAGTTGATGCTTATGATTGGTATGGAGTTTAAACATGAAGTCTTTGTTGAATTTGAATTATGTTATGTGAAATTGGGTTGCCATTAGTTGAATTGTTAATTGATTCTAGAATTAGGTATTTTGGTCTTATGAATGCCACGTGTTTATGCCTATTGAATCATCCACCATGTGTGATTGAATGATATTATCACGACCCGAGCCTAGGTCCTAGACATGACATGACAAATGGGGAACTCAAAGGGACCCCAAACTAGCCTCTTAGAATATCATTCATATATCCTTGGTCGCGGAAGCAAAAATAAACAACAACAAGTGATTTAAATAAAAAGGGAAGTGAGAATAAGGGAAATCTTTGATAATCATTAAGGCATAAAAGAGTCAAGTTGTAACACCCCACATCTTACAATACTTGTACTATGCAAATGAAAGATGATATGACTTTTCAAATCAGCGCCAATTTTTAAAAGTGCTTGAATCTCAAATTAGAGGGCGATATGTATGTCTAACGTTGAAGAGGGTCAAGTGTAAATTAAGTTTTAAGTTAAATTGAGGAGCTCCCAACCTTAAACGAAGTGATAGAAGTGAGGTGCTTGTAGGACTTAGGAAGCTAGCAGGTGAGTCACCTACTTTCTTAGCTTAAAGTTTCTAGCTAAATTGAGACAAGGCCCGGCGTCGAATTTGTCCAAGTCCAATTATGAATAAATTCCGTGTTAAGGATGTAACTTTAGCCCATGTTTTATCATCATAAATGGACTATATTTTCAGCCCAAGAATAATAGAGAAAGGACCCAAGTACAACAAAACTCACTTGGTGAATTGGGCCAAAACTAAGGAGAAAAGGAAAAAATGGGCAGCTAAGACCCAACCAATTTGAAACCAATAAGGCCCAACTGAAAGGGGCAATAAGCTGCATCACCAACTTAGTAAAGTAAGGCTAAAAATTCCTTAGTAGGTCGGCCAAAGTCCCCCTTTAAAAAGGGTTTAAAACCACTCCCATAAGCCATTTTAGCTTGAACAAAAGAAATCAGATTGTTTTGCAAGTTCTCTTTCAACTCTTTCTTGACTTTACAAGCAGTACAAGAGACTTTCAGGGTTCTTGGAGAATACCTACACCTTGATGGTAAAGGTAAGTAAGATACTTATGTGTTTAGTATGGTTTTATCATGTGAAACAAGAGGCTAAGCTGATTATACTGATGCTGAAATTATTGGACAACATGTGTTCCAAAAGTTGTTGTACATTTTTCTTGTTTATTTAGAAGCTTTTCTCTTTTTGGTTCGATTGATTATGAAGGGAGGATACTGTTCTTAATGAGTATTGGTTCTATAATGATTTATAAAGGCTTCTGCACCATTTTTACAGTTCCTGAAAGTGAGTTCTTGTGTGATATCGTAATTGTGCTCGTAATAGGAACTTGTGGGCTAATTGATTGAGGACTATGGTCTCATTGCCTCCACCTATTTTGTGGAATATTTTTGAAATATTTTAGGGCTGGGTTTATGTGTATATATGGTGGGGACTATTTGGTTAAAGTTGGAACAGGGTTGGAATTGTCGACATCAAAATATAGCGAAATGATATAACATTATGCCGCCTATTTGTATGTTGTGTAGAATTGTGATGTGTTGTGCCTTGTGGGCTGTTGTAAGACTGTTATGGCACTAAAAGGGGCTGCACATGATATCTATATGAGAATGTGTATTATAAAATACAATTAGGGGTAGAAAGATTGAAAGAATACGCTCGGGTTTATAATTATCCGCTTGCTGCCCATATGTTATTTTTTTAATGAGATTGGGCTGCCAAGATGTATCTATTGGCTGCTAATGCTATTTTTATCACCTGCTATGTTGTAGATAAATATTTGGAGGAAAGTAAGGTTATCTCGAGGTAATTGCGAGGTCATACAACGAGGTATGTAAGGCTACTTAATTTCATATTATTTGGCATGAAACATAGATCCCTACTTGGCACATAAAGGTACTTACCAACTCCAACACAACTATTAACCATGTCTAAACTCTTTCACATGTTCATATGCTCCCATACATAGTCACCTTCAAATCTGCATACACACTTGGATACCAAGATACACGAGTTCGTTCTTCTAACTAAGATTCACGTGTTGTTCTACCTCCTATGCATTTCATTATTTATGTAACCTACTTCTTTCATTATGGTGTTATATTTTGTGACTATTTCCATGTCATATGTTGTATCTACAGTCCTACAGCTCCAATATTATGACCACCAAAAGAATCTTCTCAAAAGTAATTGAAAGAGAACATATATTACCTATTGATGGGTGGTAACCCGAGGGGTGGACGAATCACCTAGCCAGGGTCAATCCTATCATGGGGGTAGCCCAAGGGGTGAAAGGAAAAACCTAGCCAGGGCCGATCCTGATAAATCTACCACTGATCAGCTGGTCATTTGTATTACATGTTGTATGCAGATTATATAGTAAAGGTAAAGTAATAAAAAGAACATAAAGTACATATCCCACGGTATGACTAAGGGTGGTCTCTTATCCTACACCAGTGCATAGTTTCATTTGAGTTGTTACTTCATATACGATATTTCCTTCCTTATGTATTTAATATATTATCTCGTACTGACGTCCCTTATGGGGACCTGCATTTGATATTGTAGGTACAAGTGCTAGTAGATCTCCCTAGTAGGAGTACAGGATATCCTGCTGTTGTTACCAAGCTCCAGGTTGCTTTGGAGCTTTGTGTGTCTAGAGTTTATATTTTTGTATTGTATAGTTAGTCGAGATGGGGCCTGTACCGACCCTTATCAGATACTTTTCCTTATCTATAGGCTTTGTAGACTATGTAAATTAAAGTGTGGTCTTGTCTTTTACTTTAGACAACGTTGCCCCGACGGCCTAGCCATATGCATTTCCTTTTGGCTTGTTATTACTGTTTACTTTCTTAAAGGTGTGTTGAATGAAGAAATCCCTTATAATATATATATATATATATATATATATATATATATATAAAGTGCATGGATACAGGTTAGTTCTCCTGAGCCTTATTGGTAACAGGTGCCAGTCCACCTTAATAGGACTTTGGGTATGACAGAAGTGGTGTCAGAGCGGGTCACCCTAGGGAATCTACAAAGTCGTGTCTATGTAGAGTCTTGTTTATCGATGTGTTTTGCACCACATTTATAAGTAGGAGGCTACGTGGCATTTAGGAGTTGTCACTTTCTTTTAGTTCTTTAGATCATTCTATAGAGCTAAGTGTAATGTGTGGATTGTGTCTAACTCTTAAATTGTTTTGTACAGTAAGTGTGCCAAAAACCAGGAAAAACAAAGGTAAAGGGAAGGGAGTAGAAGTGGTGGTTGGTATACCCAGTCAGGTGAGACAATGAAATGAGGCTCAA
>JAABOM020059917.1:0-12330 GCA_011800125.2 Solanum clarkiae
GTTAAGGAATTTTGATATTTCAAAATAAGTGAATTGTTCACTTTTCAAGGCATGTGTTGAAATTTTTTTTCAATTTTACCCTTCATTAGTTAAAGTTTCTAAGGTTAACTATTGTATGAGAAATAAGTGATGCGTTAAATGAGTGTGTGGAATTTAAAAAGGGTAAAAATAAAAAAACATGATTAAATTTTATCTTTATTTTTTTCCTTAATATCTGTGAAATGACCCGAAAATTAACTTAATATAAAACAGAGGGAGCATTAACTTGACACAGAGATTAAAAAATAGTAAATAATAGAATTAATTTTATCAAATCGCCCTTTGAATATAAAAAATACAATATATTCAAAAATATAATAAGAAAATTATTACAATTAATGATAAGGATAAATTAGAAATTAAGTGTGAAATTATCTCTTGATTTTATAAACTGGACAAGTATTATTGGACATCCCAAAATAGTATAGTAGACAAGTAAAAATAGACGTGGGTTGTTGTTAATTGAAAAAATGACTTTGATTTTTCGAAAATCCAATTTATTACTTAATTAGTTTAAGTATAAATCAAATTCTCAAAATTAAACAGAGTCGCCACTTAATTTTTAAGAAAAATTAAGAAAACTAATTTAAAATTTAAAACTCAACATAAAAGTCCCAAAATTTTTCAAGAGACGAGTAAGAGTTCAATTTTCACTTTGAGAACAAATTAATCACTCAAAATGACTGCTAACTTGTGTTAGACCTATGATTAGAAAATTTGACTAACTTTTAAAGATTTAACTGACTTTGAAAAAGATTAACTAGTTTGAAAAATTGACTAACTTTGAGAAATTGATTAAGTTTGAAAACTTTGAAAGAAATTTGACAAAGTTTGAAAGGATTTGCTAATTTCGAAAGAAGTTGATTAAATTTGAAAGGATTGACTAATTTTGAAAGAAGTTGACTAAATTTGAAAGGATTGACTAATAATCATTAAAATAAAATTAACACAAATGGTAGATATATTTGGGAAATTAATTAGATTAAACAAACAAAAATAACATTAAACTAATGTTAGTGTTAGACAAGTATAACAAAAATATAACAAATACAAGATAAAGAAAATTAAAATAAAGATTGGGCTTGGCAAGCCCAATCTTCCAACTGCCCTAATTTCTACATATTTGGGCCTGCCTGGCCCTTTAAGAATCTGTCCAGCTACTGCATGAATTGGGCTCTTTTTCCCCTTTCTGCCTGAATATCAGAAGTGTATATTGAGTGTATATCAGTGTATATACACTAATTTTGGCCTTCAAAACCTGTATTTCAGCCTCCATGGCCCTGTAGACTGCTTCTTCCTGCGAATTGGGCTAACTCGAGAGGGAAGTTGGGCCTTCATGACCCAACAAAATGCAAACGACAAGAAAGGAGCCCATTTAGGGCTCCAAAAGGATTCACATGAAACAAAGAGGGAGTAAAGATTAGAAACCATCTATAAAGATATAGCTCCAACACTCAATCAAGAACCAACATCATCTCAAACCCTAAAAATATTTATGAAGCATTAACAGTAGACAGACACACACACACAAAAAAAACTTAAACAAGCAGTTCTTCCAATCAAGAAATAGTCTAATGAAAAATCAATCTTCCCAGTAACACATACGACGACGACGACGACGACCACCACCACCATTACAATAATAACAATAATAAGAATAATAACAATAACGATAATAATAACAATAATAACAACAATAATAACAATAAGAAGAATAACAACAATAACAATAAGAAGAATAACAATAATAATAAGAATAACAATAATAATAACAATAACAATAACAACAACAATAACGACGACGTGAAATCAACACTCAAAGGTAAGCTATAACATACTAAAGCTTCAAACATTAAGAAGCAAGTCATATTGAAGCATGGACTAAGGCAGTCACTGATTGTTTATCTTGAAACAGAAAATCTACCAGACTTAATGTAGATAGGAATATTTTTCGAAACAGCCATAGAGATGAAGATAAACTTTGACGATATACTTGTAAAAATTAGTTGAAAACAGAAATGATTAAAGAGGGAGGTTACGACTTGTATTTCATCTCAAACTTAAACTTAAACGAGTAATCAAACAGAACATTCAAACAAAACAATGAACACGACTTATGACTCTGAAAACCGTCTTAACAGCAAATAACAACATCACCACAACATCGACTTATCATAACAAGGATTTCCAGTCAACAAATAAAACGTAAACAGAAGACTTCAATACAACTTCAATGTTCACGTTCAAATACAGTGTATGAAAACTTGAATGAGATGAAGAAGGGTGAGACGAGAGCGTTACCTTTTGATGAGTAGCGAGCTGGGACTTTGGATTTGAGAGTGAAATTTTCTACACCACTGGAATAGAAATTTGCCTATGCCTTCCTAATTTCGAAATTGAGAAACTCTGGTTAAAAAACTCGTCGAAGTTGAATGAGTTCTTTCTGACTTCAAAATATGGAAGCTGAATATATTTTAAGTAAAAGAATGACTGTAATTCCTTTGAGGTGCTTGTACATTTACACGTAGGAGAAAAGATAAAGAGAAGTTGGGAGGAGAGGGAGTATAAATACATTCCTTTCGGTCTCAAATTATTTATCATAATTTTTAAAAATAATTTTCAAGAATTATTAGTTATTTTAAAAATGTAAAATAAAATTAATTATTATTTCTTTATAGATTATAAATATCTCAATTAAGGGAGATGGCACATAATAAAGTAAATATTTAATGAAAAAAATTATATTTTAAATCATAAGAATAAAATAGCTAAAAATATCTTTTTAATTGAGTAATATCTTTTTAAGGGCCGGGCACAGAAAAAAAAAAAACACAACAGATAATCAAACAAAGTCATATACATTCTATTTTCTCTATACAAAGTGTATGGTTGTGTTTTATTAGGTTGAACTTATTTTGCTCTTAATAATTTCATAACCTTAAGGTTGTCTATATTGAGATAGGCACGATGATCACCTATGTGATGCAAAAGTTTTCTTGCCTTTTATGAAAGACTTGAATCGTCTTTCTAAAGCATTCGTAATATCCAAATCCAAGTTGTGTATATGACCATAATATATTTTGTTAGTGTCACAAAATTTGCATAAAATTAAGGATGTAATATGTGTTACACGGGTCTTAACTCATGTTTCATTCACACTACTAGAAAATAAACCTATGGCAACGGTTCAGAAACTGTTGCAATTGCTGCTGAAATCGTTGCAATAGATCTACCGTAACGCTTATACAATTGCTACATCAGATCGTGTAGCAATAGGTCTACTGCAATGGTTTCTTGCAAGAACCATTGCAACGGGTATATCTATCGCAACGATTTTATAACCATTGTCATAGTGCATTCTGTTCCAACAATTATTTTGTCAAATGGGGCGGTTCAAAACCGTTGCAAAAGCAATCAATTGCCACAAATAATGAAACTATGGCAACATTTTTTCATGGTATAAAAACTATTTTTTAGGAGCTACAACTACGGTTTGGTGGCCTATTACAATATTATTTGCTTATATTCAAATATACTAAAATTTCAGAAATATTTAAAAACAAAATTGTAATGCGAATTCACCAACTAGTATTATATATGTATTAAAAACAAAATATATAGTATTGTTTGACATATCTAATATACAGTACAAAAACTTGTAAAAATATTCCTAAAAGGCATTGTTATGTTCAAGATCTTCATTTCTTTCGTCGACCCCTTGTTCGATTTCTTCACCTACAAAATGATCAAATATATGATCTGTATCAAAATTGATTTAATAAAAGTAATTAGAAATAGCTCACATGAAAAGAAAAATAATTTCACATTTACACCCAATCAAATACAAAAGCACAAATATCAGTTTAAACTCTTGTAGCAAGAATTTTCAACAACTTCAAATTATATAGGTAAAAAATATTGATAGTAGAAATAAGCAATTTACTTCCCTAGCAAGGTGAATCCTTGAAATTAATCTAACGACAAAAAGAAACGCAAATAAGTTCCTAATTATCTTTGTTACCATTATCATACTAGTATTTTTTTTTTTAAAGTTAAAAGTTGGATCAAACATAATGGTTACATGAAAAGATAACATTTTCATATCACAAACAGCAACAAAGAAGTACATTAAGCTGCATTGTCATCTTATTGAGACATAGAAGAAGAAAAACCAAACCTTCTCTTATTATAGTTATATTTGTATAGCCACACAAATGAGAAGAGAAGTCGAATGAGGCGATCAAGAAAGTTGTAGTGCCTGCAATCCACAAGAGAGATAATTTTCGTTGCATACCTAAAAAAACTACCACATTCAACACTTGCATACAGATAAATCATAAAGCAACGTGCAACATTCAACACTTGCAGAAAATAACCCATGAAACTGATGAATTAGGTTTTAGGCCTAACTCACACCCCAAAAGCTAACTCAAAGGGAGGAGAATTGCCTAAGCCTTATAAGGAGTCCACCCATCTCATTAACTACCAATGTGGGACTTTTTGTCTCAACACCCCACCTCACGCCCAGTGCTTAGCATCTGGTGCATGGGCAATTTTTTTTGGGGGCCCAACATTGGGTGAGACGAGCCCTACTCTGATACCATGATGAATTAGGTTTTAGGCCTAACTCACACCCCAAAAGCTAGCTCAAAGGGAGGAGGATTGCCTAAGCCTTATAAGGAGTCCACCCATTTCATTAACCACCAATGTGAGACTTTTTGTCTCAACACCCCATCTCACGCCCAGTGCTTAGCATCTGGTGCGTGCGCAATTTTTTTCGGGGGCCCAACATTGGATGAGACGAGTCCTGCTCTGATACCATGATGAATTAGGTTTTAGGTCTAACTCACACCCCAAAAGCTAGCTCAAAGGAAGGAGGATTGCCTAAGCCTTATAAGGAGTCCACCCATCTGATTGCCTATGCCCCATATGTGATAAAGTTGTTCCCCTCTTTAGTTTAACAATTATTGACCCAAAGTGCAACACTTCAAGCTCCCAAAATGTAGAAGCTATTTTGTCCCACAAAGACCTCATAATTGTTTTTGCCCCACGAAATGCAATTGTTTTACCCACACAGTGAGGGTATCAAATAAGTATTAATTAAATACTTTTATTAATCAATTTAAGGATAAGATCGAAAGAAAATCCTCAAGTAGAAAATTAAAATAAGGCTGGTAACTTATTTAAGTGCAGAAAACTCAGTGATCGTACTTTAACTGATGTGAAATACAAGAATCTCAGAGATGAGATATTGTGAATATAGTATATATAAATAACTATTCATTAATTTTAATTTATCTATCTCAGTATGAATATTCCTCCTCTTGCAAGAATTATACCAAGAATTATAATTTATATTTATATCATCAAAGCAAATAAAAAGTAGCAGTCTTCTTTTGCCGGCAACATATAGTACATAGATATATTAAAAATTATATTTTATATGACAAATTAGCACGTTAGACCAAAATCTTAATTTTCATTGGTGGATAAATTAATGGATTTGATAAATCTATTTAAATAAATACATTAAAGTTAAACTAAATTTATAACACAAAGGAAATACAAGACACAAGAAAAGAGAGGCTATGTTTTCAATTTTGAGAATTAGAATACTAACTACATTGCTTATAATTTTAATCTTGGGATTTAATTGTTTTGGAGCAAGAGATTTTCCAAGTGCCAAATTGGTGGGCTATATATGTAATGGTGGTGTGTATGACAAAAATGGCCCATTTGCAGAAAGTTTGTATTATGTTCTTGTAACATTAAGAAATGAGACACCAAATCAAGGTTATGATTACTATGTAACATCTCCTTATCCTAATGATGCTTTAGCTTATGGCCATGCTACCTGCAAATCAAATATAGCATCTTTAGATGATTGTGCTATTTGTGTAAGTCTTGCAAGAGCATACTTAATGACTACTTGTGATGGAAGGATTGGAGGTCAAGTCGAATTTGCTCGTTGCTCGAGGAGGTACGAACAATATCCATTCGGTTAATATACGAGAGCTTATATACCCTTGGTACGACGATCCACTAAAATTCAGTCATTTGTTGGTCAGAAATCCTTTTTGTCTCTTTCCATTTATTGCTTCTTTGTGGCCATTATTTTATTGTTGTAATAGTGTTTTTGAGTTCAAACTCAATGTTGTGGTTGACATTTGATTTCCTTAATGCAATTTTGTAATGTTTGTTTGAGTTACAGATGTTTCTAGTTTATGTTTGAAGATCAATTCCTTAATTACTATGAAAAAATTACTCTGCACTCGTGATGAAATGGATATGTGACCATAATATATAAGAAATGGGAAAAAGCACGTAAAATAGACCTAGTTTGAAATTATGTGATCTTAATAGACTCAATCTAAACTATTTATCCTTAATGGACCCATTACCCAAACTATTTATCTTTCTACCAATTTACCCTTTTTTATCTCGTGTGCCGACATTACGCTGACGTCAACATAAATACCATGAAATATACTCTGGCCGTATATATATACCATACCGGTATCATATAGAATGAGCTCAGTTCTTTATGATACTATGACGGTATATTGATACCAAATTAGGATATATAATTATTTTTTTAAGAAACAAATAAAAAAATTATTAAACTCTAAATTAGTAGAAAATATAACTGTTATATACGCTGTCGGTATATTATACCATGTCGGTATCATATAGAATTGAGCTTAATCATCTGTGATACTCTGTTGGTATATGTATACCCTATTGATATATCATACAAGCAAGCGCCGACGTCAGCACGCGAATTTTAATATTAGGGGGTCAAAATTTTAGTAGTATGGGGATACAAAATGTAAAGGGGTATATGAATGTAAATAGTTTGATTTAAAGGGTTAGAAGCTTAGTTTTCCGATAAGAAATTGTGGTTCAATAGAACATAAACTAACCATCAATATGTCCAAAGATTTGAAAAGTTTATACAAGTCACATTCCAAAATGATAACATTGTTAATAACATAACACAAGAAATAAAATGATAGTTCACATGTCCATCCATAGACCTTTCACAAGAAAATGATGTATGATACAAGATATGAATCATTTATAAATTATTCACACACACATAACACCATCAAAATCACATTAATATCATCATATTAATTAGCTCATTGATGTTCGGCGCTCCAAAGAGGACAACATGTGACATAGATACTATGCCCATAACGGAGGATGGACTGATGACACGGGTCACACACAACAATTCATACACTTCTTTATGAAGAAGGGTGAACATGATATTTTAGATGAGAATGGAAGATGAAAGTGAAGAGTTTTATAACGTACTTCCTCCGTTTCATATTACTTAAATTTTTTAGGCTTTTTTTAAGATTCAAAATATTTGAATTGTTCAAAGTTCAAGGATATTTGTCCTTTCATTTATTGAATTTTTATATTTTCTAGGATATAAATTACACCAATATATTATGATTTTACAAAGGGCAATAGTGAAAAATATGATGTAAACTGTGTGTATTATTTTGAGATGGAGAAAGCATAATATAAGTTCACATGATACGTGCGTTTTTGGATCTGATAATACCGTCTATTGTGCCAAAAGAACAATACATACATATATGGGCTTGGGTCATAACACAAACTTCCAAAACATTTCACATATCATATCATGAAATTCATATTTTTCATTATGCACATGCTACAACTTTCATAAAGTTCACAAACATGTACCATCTTCAAATAGGTATTTCATTAGTATGAATTCATTGAAACCATGCACTTGTGAAGTATGCTGTATATAGGGGGAATTTCATGCACTGTGAAATTTTAGGAGTCATATTCAAATAACTGTTTAATCATATATTATAGTCAAAATTCTCTCCAAACCTTTTTCCTTACAAAGCTTCAATATTTGTTTGTGAAATACACGTGAAAACACGACTTTAACTTTTAAATTCCCCCCTTTCAACTTAACTTCAAATATATTTTTTTTCAATAACACTCAACTCATGTTCAAATTTCTATCAATCTCGGATGGAGCTAAAGATTCACTATTTTTTGGCTTTGGGGTATGATGGAATAAAGCAAAATGACTCTTTAAACTGTCTGCGCCTCTTTCAATTGTGAAGTAACAGTTAGTCAATGCAACTTTCGATGCTCATCATGGATCATCCGGAAACAGTCGCGCAATGTTTTTAAACATAGGGGTCAAGCTGCGTACATCCGACCCCCCTTACCCCGCAATGGGCGGGAGCCTTTGAGGCATTGGGTAATGTTGTTGTTATTGTTACTCAACTCATGTTCAAACACCTACTTACACTCCACAATAATGTTATGTTTTCAATAACAAAGTTCGAAAATGGCTGGTAAATGTTATTTATAAAGGGCCATTTGCATTGAAGCCATTTGAAGCGATCTCTTTAATTTCTTGCCCCTCAAAATTAATGGTCTTTAATTTTTTCCCTTTAGCACTTTAAGCAACAAAAATAAAGGGTCGAAAATATCACTAACATCGAATGAAAAAAAGAAAAAGGTCACAAAGGAAAAGTTTATGTATTCGTATTAGAATATAACACAAATTATGTCTTATGAGGCAAATTAAGTCATGTCGCTTAATTCTTTCAAAACTTATATGCCACTAGAGGCATTAGTTCACTTCAAAAATCCATAGTTATGCCTTACAAAAAATAATTTAGTTCCTAAAAAACTTGAGCCGATCGAGGCATAAGTTCAGTTTCAAAATGTTTATGTCTTAAGAAGTTTATAACTCACAAGTTATGTCTTACAAGACATAACTTAGTTCTTACAAAATTTATATTGATAAAGACATATATTTAGATTCAGAATCCACATAGTTATATCTATAGTACTCTATATATTTTTTGTTGATTAAGACAAAAGTTCTCTAAACTTATATAAAACGAATTAAATACAACAGAACTTATTAACTTCTTACATGGTATAACTTAGCTCCTGCAGAGCTTATGTTAATAAATAAGTTTAGTTTCAGAACTCACATAGTTATGTCTATAGTTCTCTATATAACTTTTGTTGGACAAGACAAAATTTCTCCAAACTTATATCGAGCGCATCAGATACAACACAACTTATAAGTTATTTCAGACTCTAAAATTTTGCCTTGCGAAATTAGATCATAGTGACAAATACTTTAACCGACAAACTTTTATTCAACGAGCAACGTAAACTAAAAGAAAAATCAGCCACTGATTTGAAGGACAAATATTAAAAACTACACAAAAAAAAAAAAATGGTTTGTGAAGTTTTCTGCACAAATATTACCCAAACCAATAGTAGATAAACCAAAACACATTAAAGTGCCACAAACACTAGGAATTATGAGATGTTGATAGTAATATTAATAACAAAATTCAAACCTATATGCCCAAAGGAACACATGAATATACCCAAAGTTCCTCAAAAAGATTCGTATATTCGCATAATCCCATAAATTATGCGACTTTTTGTTCCATGTTACTCGATTTTCTTCTTTCTATTAAGGAGGTGGACATGACGCCCATGATAATGGGTCGGCTAATAAAGGTGGATCACTGAGAAGGACTGATAGTCCTCTAGACTAGCAAAGTTTTAAGAAAAATGTGCACATGATGATACAGTAGGTGAATCTCATATTGAAATAAAAGAGAAAACGAAGAAATTTATAAGACGTTAAACATACCACAATTTTACATAATACATACACTTTTGAACTTGATAATGACGTAGGTTGAAAAAACAAATTGGTGTGGTATGTTATTGAGCTAAAGCGGATAATATGTGTATGCACTAATTGGATGGTGATCACAAGTTCACAAATACCCTTCCCCTCTGAAAAATGAGTCATTGGTCATACGTTCTTTTTTATAATAATCTTCTTACGTATTAATAGCATATCATTATAATAAATTCTTCGCTAAACGTATTCTTTGTATTATATTTTACTTTTAAATAACAACTTTTTATCTATGACAACAATCTTTTTTTAATAATAATACGTATTTTGTAAAATTACTATTCTTTTTTAATAACAACATATATGAATATATATATTTTCAGTCATCAAAATGTTTTATCTTCTTTGTGTGAAGTGTGATGAAGCTTGGCACTTGATATAGTATGCATATATATCTTTAAGATTTAGAATTAAATAAATAAAATTATTTTTATAACATTTTTAGAAAATGAAAAATTAGATCTCATGCATGCAACTTTTTTTGTCTACATCAGGCGAATAAATTATAATTTCCAAATGCCGTCATAAGGGTACTATGCCAGTTCATTTTTTAAAAAAGTTGAAATTGCCTATGAAATTTATCGGCAATTTCTCATTATTAATTTGTCGCGAAATAGTTCTGAGATGATTGAATTTTCTTACAATACATTGCTTGTCTGTAGCTAAATATGATTAGTATAAAAAAAATTTGTTGTTTAACGACGAAATCTTATCTATTGCTAATTTCTTATTTCGTAGCAATTCACTATAAAAGTTGAAAGATCTCAATATAAACAAGATTGTTATAGAGATATTGACTATATAAATATAAATTATTTTTTAATCATTAAATTTAAAAATAGCTATTGTCTCGAAATTTTAAAGTTCACAAGGGAAGTTTTAGGCACTTGTGAAATTGTAACAACCCACGCCTCCATTCATAGGTCTCGAAATTTTTCATCGTAAGTATATAAGATTAAACCTAGTAATACCTTATATATACCTATATTCTAAGACTCATTCATATATGTGCGAAGTGTATTAGAAGTGGATTGGGTTAATAAGAGACCTCTAATACTTAGTCAAGTTCAAAGGTTTCCTATCAGTTGAGTTTTTCACTATGGATTATGCAAGGGTCAATTTTAAGTGATCATAACTCTTATCACACAAAGAATTAGGTGGCCCATGACCTCCTACCAAATGAAAGTTCTTTGAATTAGCTTTTCAACGCAATTGGTTTCACCTCATTTGGTGTTTGGAGTCAAAAGTTATGGTCGTTTTACTGAGGACTGCCAGTGCAGAGTTGCAATACGAGACCCAGTTATGGATCGTAAATCGAAGTACGACCCGTATCGGTATCTCGTGGAAAAAGTCAGAGAACTTCAATTTTCAGCCCCAGACTTTACGGACCCATCTACGGGTTGTAGAACACTCTATGAGTCATAGAATGGGGCTCGTAGAAAGTTCTAGAGACCCCGAAAATTGTCCTAAAGTTTACGAGAGGTCCCCTACGAGTCGTAGAGGGCCTCGTAGATGGCCCGACCTGCGATTTTAAAGAGGGTTATTCTCGTCTTTTCTTACTTTCTTTAGCCCAAACTTGTCAGCTTTTAGCCTAAATAAATCCCTAAACATGATTCCTTGATTTCTTCACGCTCAAAATACTCTCTAAACCTAGAATATATTTTTCAAGAGAAGAAAAATTAGGGTTAGATTTCAAGATTCATCATCAACGTAAGTTATTCTCCATAAATTTCAAGCTTCTCTATCCAAATTTCTCCATCTATTTATGAATCTCTAAGAAAATATTAAATCATAACCTAGGGTTTCAAGAAAAGAATTTAAGAATTCCAAGAAAGAATTTCTTGATTCTTCTTTTCAAGAATTAGGGTTCTTCATCAAGAACTCTAAAGATTCCAAGTCAATAATTCAAGAATCAAAGAGAATTCCTTCCATCAATATTCTTTTCAAGTTCTTCCACTCTAAGGGAACTACAAAGAGAATTTCTTTTCTCAAGAACAAGCATCAAGGTTCCAAGATCAAAGATTTTCTCCAAGAAACTAAT
The DNA here is from genome assembly GCA_011800125.2 of Solanum clarkiae. NCBI lineage: Eukaryota > Viridiplantae > Streptophyta > Magnoliopsida > Solanales > Solanaceae > Solanum > Solanum clarkiae. The sequence continues at coordinate 11,823 of JAABOM020059917.1, forward strand.
TCCCCAGGTATGTAAGGCCCTCCAAAAGTTATCTTACATATATTTTAGTATTATAGACTACAAATCTCCACCCAAGATTCAATCTTTGAGTTGATATCAGTTTTCCTCCATTACCAGCAAATTTCATCAAAATACTGTTCATGCATTTTTCTTGATAAGAATCATGACTTTTGCTGATTTTATTGTTAAATTAAGATACTGAGACAAGATTTACAGTCGTGGTTGTATTTATGAGAACCCTATAGCTATTTCATGAAAAGCTATTATAATCACAGTTTTGAGTTGAGTTTAAGAAGTACTTTAAGCTTTTGCATTTGCAAGATGAGTAATAAAGAGCATGTTGAAGTACCTTGGATTGATCAAACTTTCAGAAAAAAAAAAAGAGTCAAGTTGAGAAAAGTTTAAGAAAAGCTAAAGTTGGCCAGTCCCAAAGAGATGAAAGTAATATTTTGAGCAAGAATACTCATTTAAGGATGAGCATTATAAAAGTTATTTTGAGAGTAGTATT
>JAABOM020059918.1:0-47507 GCA_011800125.2 Solanum clarkiae
TATAAAGTTTGTACTTTAACATAGAAAGTTTAAATAGTTGAACTTTAATTTAGAAATTTTGGTTGAATATATGTCGTTAGATTGTGCACTTTGAGTTAGAAAAATCTACGTTGAATGTCATGAAATAGTACTTTATATAGTGAACTTTAGGTTAGGAAATTTGAATTCTCTATTTTGAATGTTTTTGTACATTAATTGTACTTTAAATTTAAAAATTTATACTTGAACTTAGAAAAATCAAACTTGCATGGATAACTTTTGAAGTTTAGAAATTTTGCATCATTGTAGGATATATTTAACTTGTGACAACCCAAGCCTAGGGCCTAGACGTGACACGACGAATGGGAACCCGAAGGGATCCAAACAAACCTCTTAGCATATCACACCAAGATAAACACCAAGAAGCTAATTGGGAAAGATATCAAGGAACTCATTAACCATCGGAACTGACTCTATAGGAAGGACTTTGTACTCAACATCCCTAACCCTCACAAGATGATAGAGACACCCCTTAGAAATTAACTTTTGAGGTTTAATTCAAGAAATAAATCTACCCTTGACCACTACATCAAGACTCTCCCACTCAAGGACGATATCATTAGGGAATTGAAATTTGACCATACGGGCTCTACAATCGATAGAAGCATAATATACATGCAACCAATCCATCCCAAGAATGACATCAAAATCTACCATATCCAACTCAACATAATCACAAGGCAATATTTATGCAAAATGAATACGACACAATTTCTATAGACTCTCCTAGCAACAATGGATGCACCAACGAGAGTAGACACTTCATATGACTCACATAAAAATTCGGGTTTAACATGAAACTTTTTGGCAATAATAGGAGTTATAAAATAAAGAGTGGAACTAGGGTCTATCAATGCATACACATCAAAATTGTAGACTTTTAATATAATGGTGATGACATCGGGAACCTCACCTACCCCTTGTCTCCCTTGAAGAGCATAGAACCAATTTTGCCTTGGAGCACCCCTTTATTGGCCTCCTCTTCCTTTAGGAATCACATTTGCACCTTGGTCTTGTGGATGACCATCTCTACCCTTGTTTTTATCCCGAGGACAATCAATCACCTTATGCCCCATTTTCCCACAACCATAATAAGCATTACTGTTCTTCAAACATGGGCAATCATGACCTCTACCACATCTTGGGCACATAGGATTAGGCACCACACTACCACCACCTTGGACCCTTGGGTTGTCATTAGAAAACCTTCTATTAGGAGCATTGGAAGACCCTTGGCCTTGATGAAACCGGTCCCTCTTGAGACTTTGGAATCTACATTCAACTTGAACCTTGTTGGCCTCACCCTTTCTCCTCTTTCTCAAGTTTTCCCCCGCTAATTGCTCGGCATAGGTCATGAGGCTAGACAAATCCATATAACTTATCAACATGGTGGCATGACACTCTTCATTTAAGAAGTTGGACATACCCATCACAAATTTGTTCATCCTAGACCTTGTCTCGAACACCAATTGTGGAGGATATTTGGAGAGTTGGTTGAACTTTAGGGCATAATCCCTCACACTCATCGACCCTTACTTTAGATTCATGAATTCCATCATTTTGGCCTCCCTTAGCTCAAAAGTGAAGAACCGATTGAGAAATGCTACCTTGAACTCCTCCGAAAGGATCATATTGTTATTCCATTCTCCACTTTCCATTGGGTAAACCATATTTGGGCCACCCCTTTATGTAGGTAGGTTGCCAACTACACTTTCTCCTCCAAGTTAACCCCTATAATAGACAACACTTTGTAAACCTCATCAATAAATTATTGATGATCCTCGTCCACTTTACATCCATGGACTCTGGTGGGTTCATCCTAGTAAAATACCTCACCCTTGAGGCCGGAGTAGGAGCATGAGGGGCTAGGGCCCGTTGGTTGATTTGATTAGTCATGGCATGGGCTAGCATGGTAATAGCATCCCGAAACTCTTCATGGGCCACTCCCCCATCTTGAGGAGCGGGAAGGGTTGGTTGCTGCTCGGGTGAAGGAGTTCTTATTCCTCGTGGAATTGGCATGATCTAGCATAGAAAAGAAAATTTGTTAGGAGAAAGCCTTACCTTAACTTCTATAGCACTACATTGACTATGAAGAAGGGAAACATTTCCTAAAACACCTCATAACCTCTTGCTCATAGTTGCATTGCACTTCACAACCATGAACAAGACTCTGATCAACGTGTTGTATTGGATTCCAAGGATTGTTAACAACCTAGTGCTCAGATACCAAGTTTGTCACGACTCAAGCCTAGGGCCTAGACGTGACATAATGAATGGGAACCCGAAGAGACCCAAACAAGCCTCTTAGCATAACAATCACACATCCTTGATCACGGAAGTAAAGTAGATAATATCAAGAGATTTTAATAAGGATAAAGGGACTAAGGGAAGTCTTAGATAACCATAAACAACTTAGAGTCAAGAACATAGCATAATTACATCACTTTTCCAACAACACCTCTAGTATAGATAGCGCGGGGGCCAAGAACTATCTAGGATCACCCTTGTAGTATCAAGAGTTCAACCTAAGAAATAACATAAGCAAGAATAGCATAACTAGTGTCCCCAAAATTGAGGACTTACCAAAGCTTATCTTCAAGATGTCCAACACTAACCACGTGGAGGATGATCGGGAGGAGCTCCAGTTCCTACATGGTAACATCATGTAGGCATAGAGTATGCATTAGTTTATTAGATTGTACTAAGTATGTAAGATAAAATGCAACAAGAGATAGGCAACATAGTCAAAATACATAATCAGAAGCAAGGGATAGTATATTAACAACATGGCATGTATGATCAATGCTTGGGGTAAAACGTGCTTGTATAGAACATATTACATGTGTAGGAAGAGACCATCATCTTAGAACAAGTAACTATTACATGGAATCTAAGGCATACCACCCCCTTGAAAGGCAATTGAGATACCTACCCCTCAATTGGTAGATGAGCATAGCATCGCCCATCAAAGTGCCCAAGTATATACCCCTCAACATGGTAGATGGGTATAGCACCACCCATCAAAGTGATCAATATATATATACCCCTCAAAATGGCAGATGGGCATAGCACCCCCTATCAAAGTAGTTGAGACATATCACCCCCTCTACAAGGTATGGTCAATTTTCCACACTATAGATACACTTTATGAATTCATCACATATATACATTCCTTTCATCATTATATGGCCACTGAACTCATAGGTCATGCAATAGATCATCAATAACTCAAGAATCTTTAATCAGACATTTTATCAAACACTTGGCGGGTGTAAAATGCTAGTTCAAAATCACGCTATTAAAGAGTGAAATCATGTAAGTAAAGATAATGTTAAGCAATCCACCAATACTTGGTGTTTAACACCCTCATGCAAGATTCATTGGAACCCTTCATCAAATCTCACATTAGATCATAGATTCATAGCTCAAATCATGCTTAAACAATCAACATTTTATGAAATCCCAACATAGTCTATAATCAAATTCATAATAAGGGATACCCATAGATAATTCAACTTGAAAACATGCAATTTACATAAAAAGGAGATTGGGCACCATGGGTGAAAGGACCCAATTATTGAAACCCACATACCTCGAATTTGAGGACTTCCTTGATGAAGATTTGAATGAAAACTTGAATTTTGAATGAATTTCTTGATATTTGAAAATGAGTCTGGGACACTTGAATTTGGATGAAATATTTGGCTTAGAGAGGATTTTGGGGAGTGTCTTGAATTATATGGGATTGAAAAATGACTAAATATAGGTGTTTTTATGCATACAAGGGCATAGGCCTACGACACCAAAACCTTAGGCTGAAATAAGAGAACTGGGAACAAAATGTACTGATCCGCGTCCTGGCCCCGTCGCACTAGGGGCGGGGATCCTCTCTGTTTTTCGTAAATTTTGGAAAATGAAATTTCACTACGGTTGGTCTAAAATTGGAGTTGTACCCATTTCCCACTAAATTCTGCCCCTTAATCATGAATATGAAGTCAGATTTTCAATATCACACACCGATTTTGAGATATATTGAAATTACGATTATGGGCATTGCCGAGGCACTTTTTGGGGCACTTTTTGGGCGTTTCATGACCAGTGAAGCTACACCCATCGATACGTCGAGCTAATTGAAAAAAAGTGAAGGTACTTTTTCTTTTAAAATTTTAATTATTTTATATATTAGATATTTTTAAATCTTTTCAATGTAAAATACTTGCATCTTGCTTACAGTTCCCATTTTGAATATTTAGCAATGTATATTGTTGCACTTTAATTTAGAATTGATTTAGTTGTTATATAGATGAATTGCTTCAAATTTGTATAAATTCTCAACTTTAAATTCTTGAACTTTAATTATATTTGAAATTTGTGCAATTTAACTTAGAAAAATCTAACTTTTGAAATGTTGAATATATTTTAAAACTTAAACTTTGTATGCTTATTAAAGTGAAGTTTCGGACTTTATATACTTAGGAATATTCAACTTTTGCACTTTTGAAACTTGAATTATTATATTTTAGGATAAAAATAAAATTTTAAGTAGTTGTGAACTTTAAGTTGAATTTAATTTAGAACTTGGAGTTTATATACTTGTTAAATTGAAGTTTAGGACTTTATATACTTAGAAAAATTCAACTTATGCACTTTTGAAACTTGAATTATTATATTTTACGACGTAAAATAAATTTTAAGTAGTTGTGAACTTTAAGTTGAATATAATTTAGAACTTAATTACTTAGATTTTATATACTTATTAAATTGAAGATTAAGGCATTATATACTTAGAAAAAATTGACTTATGCACCTTTAAAACTTGAATTATTATATTTTAGGATATAAATTAAATTTTAAGTAGTTGTGAATTTTAAGGTGAATATAATTTAGAACTTGGAGTACATGTACTTATTAGATTGAAGTTTAGGACTTTATATACTTAGAGAAATTCAACTTATGATATTGAACCTTAATTATACTTGAATAATTTTTGTAGATGGATAATCTTTTGTGGATGTATGACATGTATTATGAAAATGATGGTGGGCTGAAATCTATATTTATTGACGGTGTTAGAAGTTTCATTGATAATGCAATGACACTTGATAGTTTTAAGAGAAATCAATTGGTTAAGTGTCCTTGCAGTGCATGTAGGTGCCTAAAATTCTTTAGTCCGGAAGAAGTTATTATGCATTTGTGTCATAAGAGATTTAAGCCCAGATATTTCGTTTGGGTAGATCATGGAGAAGTAGATGGACAGAATAGTGTATTTTATAATTTGATGCCAATGGATAAATATAAGATGCTTGTATCACATGGCCAAATTAGATTTGAACGTGATTGGAATCATCATGACACATTTCAACATGATAGAGTTCATGATGATCAATGATGCTTTCAGAATTCAAGGGGGGATAGAACCTAACCAATTCTTAAATGAAGCTCCTAATGAAGAATATAGACGCTTCTATGAACAATTAGAAAAAAGACTACTCTTCCATTATGTGAGGGAAGTCTGCATTCTTCTTTGTCTGTATGTAACGACCCCAAAAAGTGTCCGAAAATGTGCCTCGAAAGTGTCCAAAATCGCAATTTCCGTATATCTTAACATCCGTGCATGATATCAAAAATTCGACTTCATATTCTTGTTTAGAGGTCATTTTCAGTGGGAAATGAGTCTAACCCTGATTTAGGAGCAAACGATTAGCAATTTCATTTTTCATAATTTTTGATTTCAAAAAACGATCTGCGACGGTACTGCGATGTGCAGCCATAGCGAACCTTTGTAAATCTTGCCTTCGCGATTGGTCTGCATCGGGGACCAGACATGGACCTGTGTATTTTGCTGCCAATGATTTTATCTCGGTCCAAGGCATTTGGGTCTTAGGCCTAAGTGTTTCCTAACGTGAAAGTACTATAATTAGCCATTTTTACCCTCATATCATTCTAAACATTTCCCAGTACTCATTCAAACACTTAGCAAAATATTTTACTCCTACACTCAAGTTTGAAAACCCTTTCCAGATCTTAAGGGTTGCACTCAAGCTTCAAGTCTCCATCTCCAATATTCATCAAGTTCATCTCCAAAGCTAAGGTATGTGGGTTTCTTTCATGGGTTCCTTTCACCCATGTTATTCAAGCTTCCTTTTACTTAAAATTGCATGATTTAAAGATGATTTGCACATGGGTCTTATTTATTATGAAAATTACTGCACACTGTGTTGGGATTTATGAAATTGTGACTATTTTACTATGTTTTGGGCTATGAATCTTTGATCTATCTTAAGATTTGATGATGAGTTTTGATGTATATTACTTGAGGGTGTTATTAAGTATCTACTGATGGTTTTACATTGGATTTTCTAGCAAACTAACACTCTTGAGTTGCATGGTTTTACACTAGCACTACACACCCTCTACATGTTTGATAATGTCTTGTTATGGGTTTTTGAGGAATTGAAGGTCCAATGCATGTCTTATGAGTTGAATGACTATATGATGATGAAATGAATGTATGTGTATAGTAGTCTCTATATAGTGTTGGAATGTGACCATGTCTTACTCAGGGGTTGTGGGCTAGGTAACCTTATCAAGGGGTTCGTACCTTGATAACCTATCGGGGGGTTCGTACTCCAGCTCCACAGGTGGTATGGTGCGACTATCCATCAACCTTGTTGGGGGTTTGTAACCATCAACCTATACGGGAGTTTGTACTTCGACACCACGGGTGGTAGGGCATGATGATCCACCAACCTATTTGGGGGTTTGTACTCTAGTACCACAGGTGGTAGGGTGCGACAATCCACCAACCTATTGGGGGGCTTATACTCCAGCACCACAGGTGGTAGAATGTGATGATCCACCAACCTATTAACGGGGTTTGTACCTTAGTTACCAAAGGTGGTAGAGTGTAATGATCCACCAATAGTTTAATGGTCTCTTCTTACACATATGTTATGTTTTATATATGCATGTTTTACTTCAAGTATCTTTCACACATGTCATATTGTTATTATGCTACTCATTTATTATTATTATGCATCTTGCCTATGTTCCGTATCTCTTGTTGCATTACATCCTACATACTTAGTACATTTAGACATACTAACGCATACTCTATGCCTACATGATGTCACTATGTAAGAACCGGAGCACCGTTTGATCATCCTCCTTCTCCACGTGGCTAGTTCGATATCACTCAAGTTAGTCGGTGAGTCCTCCATTCCGGGGACATTGGCCTATGTTCTTATGTTATATATTGCTACACTATCTCTATTGTATACCTTGACTTTGAGGGTGAGCCCGGTTTGTTTGTCTTTGCCCCCTCTATTATCTAAGTAGTAGAGGTGTTGTTGGACTTGATAAGTGTAACGACTCCAAAAAGTGCCCGAAAACGTGCCTTAGAATGCCCAAAATTTTAATTTTCATATATCTTAAAATTCGTTTGCTATTTCGAAAATCTGACTTCATATCCTTGTTCAAGGGGTCAAAATTAGGAGGAAAAGGGTCTAATCTCGATTTTCGAGCAATCGAATCACAATTTCAAATTTCCAAAATTCAATTTCTAGAAATGATCTGTGAAAGCACCGCGACGCACACCTGTTGCGGACATGTGTTAATTTGACCTCTGCGATAGGTCCACATCGCAGACTAGATGCGGACCTGTGTATTTTATTGCCAGTGATTTCTATCTCGGTCCAAGGCTTTTAGGTCTTGGACCTAAGTTTTCCCAAACGTGTTTTTATTTATACTTAGCTCAATTTCACCCTTATATCATCCTAAACATTTCCCAATACTCCCCAAAACAATTAGCCATATTTTAACTCCAAAATTCAAGTCTCAAAACCCTCATCGGAACTAAGGATTTCCTTCAAGCTTCAAGCCTACATTTTCAATCTTCACCAAGAGCTTCTCAAAAGCTAAGGTGTGTAGGTTTTAACCATTGGGTTCTTCCACCCATGGTGCCCTAATCTTATTTTTAATCCATTTGTGTGATTTAAAGTTGATTTTACATGTGGGTCTTGTATATTTAAGAAATTTACTGCACAGTGATTTGAGTTCATGAAAGTATGGTTATTTTAGCATGTTTTGAGCTCTAAATCTTGGATCTAATGTTGGATTTGATGAGGGGTTTTGATATGAATATCTTAGGGGTGTTGCAAGGTGTTGATTGCTGGTTTTACAACCAATTTTCCTATATGATTTCATCTCTAAATTGCGTGATCTTTTACCCCCATTACACCCCCTAGTGTTTGATAAATTGTCCAGCTAGGATTTCTTGTGGAATTGAAGGTCCAGAGCATGGGATATGATATGATTGATGTTATGATAATGAAATGATCTTATGTACATGATAAATTCTATATAAAGTTTTGCATTGGACCATGCCTAATCCGGGGGCTCTAAGAACCTGGATAATTGAGATGGGGGTTTGTACTCACTAACCGAGGGAAGGGTTAGTAATTCTCCACCTAGTGATGGGGCGGCATCATCACTAACAGAGATAGGAGTTTATACTCATCAACCGAGTGAAGCGTTAGTACTTCACCACCTAGGTGATGGGGCGGCATTATCACCAATCGATTTGGGGATTTGTACTTATCAACTGAGTGAAGGTTAGTACTTCACCACCTAAGTGATGGGGCGGCATCATCACTAACCTACCAAGGGGTTTGTACTTTGGAAATCTATATTGGTCTATTCTACACATATGATATCTTATATGAGTAAGAGTTTCTTAAGCATGTTTCACTTTAGCATTTGTCATACTTGCCATATTGCTATATTATGTCTATTGCCTATTATCATGCATTTTGATTATGATGCCTATTCCTTGTTGCATTACATCCTACATACTTAATACATTCAAATGTAATAACGCATACTCTTGCCTACATGATATCACCATGCATGGACCGGAGCCCAAGTTGATCATCCTCCTCCTCCACGTGGCTAGTTCAGTCTACTCAAGTTAGTTGGTGAATCCTCCATTTCGGGGACCTTGTATCAATAATTCGTTAATTTTCTTGCTTTTCTAGTTACCTTCAAATAGACCCTACTACCAATTTGGAACTCAAGATCCCTTCTCTCTATATCGACGTAGGACTTTTGCCGACTTTGGGCTATTTGCAACTATTCCCTTATAACTTTAGTTTTCTCTATAATATTCATGACTAGGTTTGCTCTTAGCAATGCCACCTCATCAGCTTCAAATTATCCAATGGGATATCTAAACCATATACCATACAATGCCTCAAATGGTGTCATCTCAGTGCTTGAATCATAGCTATTGTTGTATACAAATTCGATAAGACGCAATGCTCATCCCAACTTCTTTGAATTATAGCACACAAGCTCTCAACATATTTTCTAAAGTGGGAATAGTCGTCTTACCTTGTCTATCAGTTTGGGGATGAAAGACAGTACTCAACTTCACCTTTGTACTAATTCCCCTTAGGAATGATTTCCAAAAAGGAGGTAAATTGGACACCATTATTTGATATGATAGGCAATGGAAACCTGTGCAACGTCACCAATTTTAATATATATAAATGAGCATAGTATTTGGCACTAAATGTAGATTTGATCGGTAAGAAGTGAGCTAACTTTGTTATGCAATCCTTTATCACCTATACGGAGTCAAAGTGCTTTTTGGTCTTTGGTAACCCCACTACAAAATCCATATTGACTTCTTCCCACTTCCTAGCAGGAATGTCAATAACTTGGGATAGGCCACTTTGCCTTTGATATTCAACTTTGACTTATTAACAATTGGCACACTCGAACACAAATTGGAAAATGTCCTTCTTCATTTCATTCCACCAATAGATCTCCCTCAAGTCTGTACACTTTTTTGTAGTTCTGGGATGAAGAGAATATGAAGAGTTATGGGATTATTGTAAAATCAACTTCCGCAATTCAACATCATTGGGTACACACAACCTCCCTTGATATCAAAGTACACCCCCCCTTGTAAGAGAACTTCTATCTTTTCTTCTTTCAAAAAGGCTTTCAACTCAACTAAGGAAGGATCAACATCTCAGTTACACTTAACCTCCTCAATCAAAGAAGATTCGTAACCATGAAACAGCATTTGTCACGACCTAGGCCTAGGGCATAGAGTTGACACGACGCAAGAGGAACCCGAAGGGACCCCAAGAAAGCTTCGTAGAGCATCAGTACATATCCTTGGTCGCGGAAACAATAAATCAAGCATCAAGAGATAAAAGAATGGGGAAACCGGGGCTAAGGGAAAAAGGCTTGCACAATATCATAATCAAGAGACAAGAGTCAACTCATATCATAGATATAAACATGTCCAACAACTACCTCTACTACATAGATGATAGCGGGGGCCAAGACAAAGCAACTAGGCTCACCCTTATAGTCTAATAGAACCCAAAAAAGAGTGTCTCAATACATAGCAAGAGAGAGAATAGACTAAGGTCCCCGAATTGGAGGACTCACCAACAAGCTTGAGTAGCACCGAACTAGTCACGTGGAGGAGGATGATCAATTTGGGCTCTGATTCCTATATGGTGATATCATGTAGGCAAGAGTATGCTTTAGTATGTCTAAATGTACTAGTATGTAGGATGCAACGCAACAATAGGTAGGCATCATAATCAAAATGCATAGTATTAAGCAATAGGCATAATATAAAAATATGACATGTATGATCAATGCTTAAGTAACTCATGCTCATATAGGATATCATATGTGTAGAAGAGACCAAGATAGATATTCAAGGTAAACTCCTTGTTGGTTGTGTGGTATAAACCACTTACATAGTTGATGATAATGACACCTTATCAACACGAAGATGAAGTATAAACCCCTCACATAGTAGGTGAGTATAAACCCTCAATATGGTTACCCGAACTCTTGTCCCCCCGGATAGGGTATGGTCTATTGCAACACTTTATATTTTTTATATTATATATATAAGCTCATTTCATCATCATATAGTCATTCATATCATATCTCATGTTTTGGACCTTAAACTCCTCAAGAAACCACATTCGGACATTTTATCAAATACTTAGATGGTGTGTAATGCTAGTATAAAACCATGACATATAGAAATGAAATCATACAAGAAACTCTATTGTAAAACCATCAATCAACACCTTACAACACCCTCAAGCAACATACATCAAAACCTCTCCTCAAATGTTACAATAGATCAAAGATTTATAGCTCAATACATAGCAAAACAGTCACAACTTCACATAGCTTTAACATAGTCTGCAGTGAATTTCATAATAATCAAGACCCATTTGTAAATAAACTTCAAATCATGCAGTCTGGGTAAAACGAGGCTTGGGCATCATGGGTTAAAGGAATCCATGAAAGAAACTCACATACCTTGGCTTAGAGACGAACTTGTTGAAGATTGGAGATGGAGACTTGAAGCTTGAATAACAACCTTTGAAGGAATACCTTAGCTTGGGATGAGGGTTTGGAACTAGAGTTTGGAGAGTAAAAATATGACCAAGTATTTGAGTGAATTTTGGGAAATGTTTAGGATGATATGGGGGTGAAATTTGGCTAAGTATAGATAAAAACACATTTGGGAATACTTAGGACCAACACTTAAAAAATTTTAGACGAACCAAAAAAAGCAGTCAAAAAAGTACACTAGTGCGCTAGCAGAAGCCCCGCAAACTACTCTTTGGAAATTGCACTTTTGAAAATCATAATTGCTAATCTTTCTCTCTTAAATCAGGGTTCGATTATTTGTCACCTATTTTGACCCCTTGATCACTAATATGAAGTCAAATTTTTGAAATAATGAACAAATTTTGAGATATATTGAATTTAAAATTTTAGGCATTCCGAGGCACATTTTCGGGCACTTTTCAAGGTCGTTTCAATGTCTCCCCCTCGGAAACATTCGTCTTGAATGTAAAAGAGACATACAAGATAAGAGTGATCATATACAAATCAGTCCAACTAAAATACAATATTACATTTAAAACACCATTTTCAAAATTTCATCATACGTGTAAAATCATCATAACTCGCTAACTTAAACATGAATGCATATGAATGACATAGGGGCTGAAACATAAGATTTGAAATCACACAAGGGACTTAGAATTAGTACCTTAGGCTTGAGTGGAATGGAAAAGATAAGGATACCACTTTTGCATGTCCTCTTCGACCTCCTAAGTAGCATTTTCAATTTGTTGATTCCTCCAAAGGACCTTAACGGATGCCACCTCCTTGTTACTCAATCTCTTCACTTTCCTATCTAGGATATGAATCGAAACCTCCTCATAAGTCAAATTATCCTCAACAACACCCATAACATCACAAGGCACAATAGCATTAGGATCACCAACACATTTCCTCAACATAGAGACATGGAACACTATGTGAACTAAATTCATTTCACTAAGCAACTTCAATTCATAAGATACCTTGCCAAACCTCTTTATCACCTCATAAGGACCAACATACCTTGGACTCAACTTCCCCTTTTTACCAAAATAGACCATACATTTCACTGGAGAAACCTCCAAGTAAACTCAATCACCCACTTTGAAATTAAGGTCTCTTCTTCTCACATCGGCATAAGATTTTTGACGACTTTGGGCCATCTTCAACCTTTACCTAATCATCCTAACCTTCTCAATAGCCTCCATAACCATATTCAGTCCCAATAAAGCCACCTCTCCAACCTCAAACCAACCAACCAGTGATGTACAATGTCTCCCATAAAGAGCCTCAAAAGGATCCATATCGATGCTAGAGTGATAGCTATTGTTGTATACGAATTTAATCAAAGGAAGATGGTTATCCCAACTACTTCTCAGCTCCAATACACAAGCCCTTGGCATATCCTCAAGTGTTTGAATGATTCTTTTGGCTTGGCCATCCGTTTGGGGGTGAAAGTCCGTACTAAGGTGGACTTTTGTACCAAAACCCCTTTGAAAGGACCTCCAAAAGCATGAAGTGAATTATGAACCACGATCGGAAATGATGGACAAAGGAACCCTATGAAACCTCACTAACTCATGGATGTACAGCCTTGCGTACTCTTCAGCCCCATATATGGTCTTAACTAGCAGAAACTAAGCAGATTTTGTCATCCTATCAGTCACCACCGAAATGGAATCAAAACCTTTTCTAGTCTTAGGCAACTGGACCATAAAATCCATATTAATCACCTTTCACTTTCAAGTGGGAATCTCTGTCTTGGGTTAGACCACCCGACCTTTGATGTTCGACTTTGACTTATTGACAACTATGTAATCGGAAATGAATTTGGCAATGTCCCTCTTCATGGCTCCTCACGAATAGACATCTCTCAAGTCTCTATACATTTTGGTGGAATCGGGGTGGATAGAATAAGAAGAATTATGGGCCTCATCAAGGATCTTCTCCCTCAAACCATCAACACAAGGCACACACAACCTATCTTGGTACCTAAGGGCCCCATTCCCCCTTAGGAGATAACCTCTACCTTGCCCTCTTTCACCAAGGCCTTCAACTCAAACCCCCAATCTAGCTAATCTATGCACCTCCCTAGGCATCGCCCTATCACCACCTTCAACATGGGCTAGGCTACTCACAGACACCCGACTCAGAGCATCTGCCACCACATTTGCCTTACCCGGATGATAATGCACACTCATGTCATAATCTTTGAGAAGTTCTAGCCACCTTCTTTGTCTCAAGTTGAAACTTTTTTTAGTGAAGACATATTGGAGGCTCTTATGATCGATGAAGACATCCATATGCACCCCATACAAGTAATGTCGCTAACTCGTTAATGCAAACACCACAACGGCTAACTCTAGAACATGGTTAGGGTAGTTCCTTTCATGTACCTTGTGTTGTCTAGAAGAATAAGCTATGACCTTACCATTTTGCATTAGCACACAACCCAAACCAACTCTAAATGCATACAATACACAACAAAACCCTCACATCCATTCGGTAGTGACAATATAGGAGCAGACACAGGCCTATCCTTCAATGTTTGAAAGCTTCTCTCATATTCATCGGTCCACACAAACGTATCCTTGTTTTGAGTCAATTTGGTCATAGGGGAAGCAATGGAGGAGAACCCATTCACAAATCTTCTATAGTAACCTGCAAGGCCCAAAACGCTCCTAATATCTGATGGGGTCAATGGTCTAGTCCAATTCCTAATCGCATTGGTATTCTTAGGGTCCAATTTTATACCATCCCCCGACACCACATGACCAAAAAATGCAACTCCTTCAACCAAAATTTACACTTATCATATTTAGTATACAATTTCTCCTCCCTAAATCTTTGCAACACCACCCTCAAATGACCCATATGCTTCTCCCTACTATGTGAATAGATCAATATATCATCAATGAAGACAACAACAAAGGAATCAAGATAAAGTTTGAAGAACCTATTCATTATGTCCATGAAGATGGCTGGTGCCTTAGTCAACCCTAACGATATCACAACAAACTCATAATGCCCATTTCTAGTCTGGAAGGCCGTCTTGGGAATATCACACTCCCTCACTCGCACTTGATGGTACCCAGACCGAAGATTAATCTTAGAGAAGAAGCTAGCCCCTTGCAGTTGGTCAAACAATTCATCAATCCTTGGAAAAGGATACCTATTCTCTACAGTTACCCTATTAAGTTGTTGGTAGTCAATGCACATTCTAATTGACCCATCCTTCTTTTTCAAAAATAACACCGAAGCATCCCAAGGTGATTGACTAGGTCTAATAAATCCCTTTTACAACAAATCTTTCAATTGTCCCTTTAACTCCTTCAACTCTGTTGGTGCCATACGGTAAGCCAAAATCTTTCTCCCTTTCGGGAGGGACATCGGGAAGGTCATTTGGGAAGACATCAAGAAACTCATTTACAATGGGGAGCAACTCAATGGAAGGGACTTTGGAATCCATATCTTTGACCCTCACAAGATGATACAAACACCCTTAGATATCAATTTATGGGCTTTAATGCATGAAATGAATCTACCCTTGACCCCCATATCTTGACTTTCCTACTCAAATACGGGTTCGTTAGGAAATTAAAACTTGACCCTATGATTTCTTCAATCAATAGAAGCATAGTAGGCATGCAACAAATCCATCCCATGTATGACATCAAAATCTACCATGTCTAATTCAACAAGATCACAAGTTAACAACTTATGCAAAATGCAAATAGGACAACTCCTATAAACTTTCCTAGCAACAATAGAGGCACCAATAGGAGTAGACACTTCATATGACTCATGCAATAACTCGGGGAAAAGATGGAACTTTTTAGCAACAAGAGGGGTAACAAAGGAAAGAGTGGCACCCAGATCAATCAGAGGATACACATCAAAGTGAAAGATTTTCAACATTTGATAACAACATCGGGGACCTCATGAACCCCTTGCCTTCCATGTAGAGCATAAAATCAATTGTTCCTTGGGTACCACCTTGAGGACCACCTCTCCCCAATGAAACCGCATTAGCACCCGGAACTTTGCCACAGATTCTTGGACAATCTACCTTCTTGTGACCAAACTCCCTATATTCATACAATGCATTATAGCCCTTTAAAAATGGGCCTCCATGGCTCCTTCCACACTTAGGGCACATATCAATAGGAGCCAGCCCAGCAACACCTTGAGGTCTAGGGAAGTCATTAGCAAACCCCCCTATTAGTAGCATGAGGAAGCCCTTGGTCCTGACAAAATTTAGCACCCTTTAGGAATTTATCCTTAGATCGAGCCCTCTTGGCCTTATGCCCCCTTCTCTTCCTCATCTTTTCCTCCTCCATTTTCTTGGCATATGTCATCAACCGATCCAAGTCCATGTCACTAATTAGCATGGTGGACCAACATTCTTCACTTACCAAGTCGGAGACCCCCATCACGAACTTATTCATCCTAGATCTAGGATCAGCCACCAAATGAGGAGCATATTTTGAAAGTTGATTAAATTTGAGGGTATGCTCCTTCACGCTCACACTACCTTGTTTCAAGTTCATAAACTCCACTAACTTAGCTTCCCTAAGCGCAAGAGAGAAAAACAGTTAAGAAAAGCCAATTTGAACTCCTCCCAAAGCACCACATTGTCAATCCCCTTCTCACCCTTCCATTGATCATACCATATTTAACCTACCCCTTTGAGTTGGTATGTCACCAACTCCGCCTTTTCATTCGACCAAACACCCATGTTATTCAAGATTTTGTAGATCTCATCAGTGAATTCATATGGATCTTCATCCACCTTTGACCCATAGAAAACCAAAGGATTCATCCTCATGAAGTCTCTTACCCTAACTCCTAAGGTAGTAGCATGAGGGACTTGGGCCACTTGATTGACTTGATTGGCCACCATTTGAGGAAGCATAGTAAGAGCATCATGGAGCTCACAATTTGTGGGTTTCTCCTCGGGAGTTTTAGCCCTTCGTCCTCGAGTATTGGCATGATCTAGCATAGCAAAGAATAATTTCTAGGGGGAAAACTTGCTACAACTCTATCGCACGACGTAGAACATGAAGAAGGGAAACATTCCATAAAACACATCATAGCCTCCTACTCATAGTCATGGTGTGCTTCACAACCATGAATAGGATACTAATCAATGCAGTGGGTTGGACTTCAAGGATCTATCAACCTAGTGCTTTGATACAAAACTTTTCACGACCCTAGCCTTAGGCGTAGACATGACACGACGTAAGGGGAATCCGAAGGGACCCCAAGCAAGCCTCCTAGAGCATCATCACACGTCCTTGGTCGCAGAAATAATAAATCAAGCACCGAGAGATAAAAGAATGGGAAAACTAGGGCTAAGGGAAAAGACTTGCACAATATCATAATTAAGAGACAAAAGTCAACCTATATCATAGATACAAAAATGTGCAACAACCACTTCTACTATATAGATGATAGCCGGGGCTATGACAAAGCAACCAGGCTCACCTTCATAGTCAAATAGAATTCAAAGAAAAATGTCTCAATACATAGTAAGAGAGAGAGTATACTATGGTCTCCAATGTGGAGGACTCACCAACTAGCTTGAGTAGCACCGAACTAGCCACATGGAGTAGGATGATCAACTTGGGCTTTGATTCCTACATGGTGATATCATGTACGCAAGAGTATGCATTAGTACGTTTGAATGTAATAAGTATGTAGGATGCAATGCAACTATAGGTAGACATCATAATCAAAATGCATAGTATTAAGCAATAGGCTTAATATAACAATATGACATGTATGATCAATACTTAAGTAACTAATGCTCATAGAGGATATCATATGTGTAGAAGAGACCAAGCTAGCTATTCAAGGTATAAACCACT
Organism: Solanum clarkiae; assembly: GCA_011800125.2. Classification (NCBI taxonomy): domain Eukaryota; kingdom Viridiplantae; phylum Streptophyta; class Magnoliopsida; order Solanales; family Solanaceae; genus Solanum; species Solanum clarkiae. The sequence continues at coordinate 17,349 of JAABOM020059918.1, forward strand.
TGGTGGATGTGTGGTATAAACCCCTCTCATGTTTGATGATAATGACACCTTATCAACACGGAGATGAAGTATAAACCCCTCGCATAGTTGGTGAGTATAAACCCCCAACATGGTTACCCAGGCTCTTGTCCCCCCGGATAGGGTATGGTCTAATGCAATACTTTATATAGAGTATATCATATACAAAAGCTCATTTCAACACCTTGCAACACCCTCAAGCAACATACATCAAAATTCCTCCTCAAATCTTATAGTAGATAAAAGATTTATAGCTCAAAATAAGCAAAAATAGTGATAACTTTACATAGATTTAACATAGTGTGCAGTGAATTTCATAATAATCAAGACCCATTTGTAAATCAACTTTTAATCATGCAATTTGAGTAAAAGGAGGCTTGGGCATTATGGGTGAAATGAAACCATGAAAGAAACCCACATACCTTGGTTTAGAGATGAACTTGGTGAAGATTGGCGATGGAGACTTGAAGCTTGAATAAAAACCTTTTAAGGAATACCTTAGCTTGGGATGAGGGTTTGGGACTTTGAATTTGGGGAGTAAAAATATAACTAAGTGTTTGAGTAAGTTTTAGGAAATGTGTAGGATGATATTGGGGTGAAATTTGGCTAAGTATAGTTAAAAAAATGTTTGGAACACTTAGGCTCAACACTTAGAAAATTTTGGATGAACTAAAAAAAAGCAGTCAAAAAATACATTAGTGCGCGTCGTGGATGTGGCGCACACTGCTCTCTAAATATTGCACTTTTGAAAATCATAATTGCTAATCTTTCTCTCTTAAATCAGGGTTAGACCCTTTTTCACCTAATTATGAACCTCTTATCATGTATGAAGTCGGTTTTTGAAATGCCGAATGGATTTTGAGATATATGAAATTTAAAATTTTAGGCATTTTGAGGCACATTTTTGGGCACTTTTCGAGATCGTTTCACCATTGTACCACCATTTCCGAATTCATTCAACTTTACCCCCAATCTAGCCAACCTATGAACCTCTTTGGCCAACTCCCTTGTTCCATCATCTTCGATGTGAGACACATAACCCATGGAGACTCTACTAAGGGCATCAACTACTAAATTGGCCTTTTTCGGTTGATACTTTACACTCATGTCATAATCTTTGAGTAATTCTAACCATCTTAATTGCCTCAAGTTGAGATACTTTGGGTGAACTGATGTGATGCAAAAATACAACAATTTTGATGCTTAAAACATAGGATTTTGTATGTTCTTAATGTAATATTTGTGGATTTTATGTGTTTTTGTATTTAGATTTGCAGGATTATATGTTGGCTATGATTTGAGGAAAAATTGCAGAAGTTGTTGGTTTTTGATGATTTAAGAGACCCTCTAGGGATCATAGAGAAATCTAGGAGTCATAGAGGAGGTCTCATAAAAAATTCCAATGACGGTTGATTTCTAAAGATCAACTCAATGAGACATGCATATGAGTCGTAGAGCATTCTATGAGTCGTATTGATAGGTTTCGTGAAGATTTTAGTTGAAGGACAAAATGATGAAGTTGAATTCTACGAATATGCAATATGACTCGTAAATCACTTTGCAAGTCAGAAAATGGTTCGTGGAAGAGAAGTTCAAAATTCGAGGAGCTGATTACGAGACCCCTACTATGAGCATAAAAGACACTATGAGTCATAGAGAGCTTTCATGAAGTTTTTTGACAAGTTTTTCTAATTTATTTATGAATTAATTGTAATTGTTTTAAATGATATTTTTAGTTTATTTTTCAAGAGAGGACGTCATTATTAAGAGTTTTTAGGGTTTATACTTAGAAAACTCAATACTGGAGAGAGAAAATTATAAGAATACACTTGTGGGTAAATTTGATCTTCAATTTTGTGATTCCCATTGATCTTGGATTTACTTGATCTCAATTCAATTGTGTAAGTGTTTAATTATATTTTCTCAATTTATATTTTCTTCATTTACACATAACATGAGTAGCTAAATCCATAACTAGGGTTGTAGGAACCATGAAGAACTAACAAAGTAAACTCGGATAATTTACACTTCTTGGATTGAGTATATGCATGTATTAATCAATTCTCTTCGCTTTGCATGTTTTCTAATGGTGGCCAACATTAGAACCCGTGTAGCTTTACTGATGGACCAAGATAGTAATTTATAGAATAAGAGATTAATTAACAAGATTTGATTGATGTTTTCTCATCTAATCAACCAAACTGGGCCAAGGGGAGGTTGTACTCGGACTTATGTGAAATGCCCCGAAAAGGTGCCTTAGAAGTGTCCATAATTGTAATTTTCATATATACCTTAAAATCCGTGTGTGATATCGAAAATCTGACTTCATATTCTTGATCAGGGGGACAAAATCGAGTGGGAAATGGCTGCAACCCGAATTTTAGAAGGCCCGTAGCGAAAAATGATTTTCACCAAATGTACAATTTCTAGAAACTGTTCGTAACGGCTCCGTGACACGGACCTGTCGCGGAGTAGTGTTGTGACTTCCTTAATTTTTCAGTTTTTGGCCTAACACATTATGGTCTTGGCCGCATGCCCTTTTATGCGTAAAAACACCTATACTTAGCCATTTTTCAACTCCATATCAATCAAGACACTCTCAAAACCCTCTCTAATACAAACAAATATTTCACCTAAATTTTGGTATCTCAGCTTTATTCTGGATCTGAAGAACTTTAGTCAAGCTTCAAGCTCTCATTCAAATCTACATCGAGGAAATCCCCAAATTTGAGATATGTGGATTTCAACCGTTGGGTCCTTTCACCCATGGTGCCCTACCTTCCTTTTTATGAAAATTGCATGTTCCTAAATTGTATTACTTATGGGTATTACTTATTATAAATAATGATTACAAATTGTGTCGGAGTTTTATGAAATGTTGATTACATGTCAACATATTTCAAGCTTATACTATGAGATGGTTTGTCTATTGTGACTATGCATGTTTGGAGGTATGAAACTATAATCTATTAAGAGGTTTGAGGTGGGATTTCAAACTACCTTGCATGAGGGTTTTACTATGTGTTGGTGGGTTGATTTACATTGAGTTTTCTCACATGATTTCACTCTTAAATTGCATGATTTCACTCTTAAATTACATGATTTCACCCGCCAAGAGTTTGATAAAATGTCTTGACATGAGTTCTTGAGTTATTGATGGTTTGTGATATTGTTTACAAGTTAAGTGACTCTATGATGATGAAAAGATTGAATGTATGTATTGAACTCATGAAAAGTACCTATAGAGTTGCAAGTTGACCACACCTTGTTGAGGGAGTGACATGCCTTAACCACTATGATGGGGGGTGCTATGCCCATCTACCATGTTGAGGCGTATATATCTTAACCACTATGATAGGTGTGTTATGCCTATCTACCATGTTGAGGTGTATATACCTTAACCACTATGATGTGGGGGTGGGGGTTGTTATGCCCATCTACCATGTTGAGGGGTATATACCTTGACTACTATGATGGAGGGTGACATACCCATCTACTATGTTGAGGGCTAGATACCTCAATCACCTTCCAAAGGGGTGAGATGCCTTTGATTCTAAGTAATTGTCTGCTTGGTCTATGATTATGGTCTCTTCCTACGCACGTAATTTATATTCTCAAGTTATATGTTTTATAAACATGTTTTACTTCAAGCATTGATCTTGCATGTCATATTGTTATTATACTTACCCATTCCTTATGTTTATGCATTTTGACTAAGTTGCCTATGTCTTGTTGCATTGCATCCTACATACTTAGTACATTCAAATGTACTAACACATACTCTATGAATACATGATGTTACCATGTAGGAATCGGAGCACCTCTTGATCATCCTCCACGTTGCTAGACTTGACATTTTTGGAAGAAGAGCTTGGTGAGTCCTTAAGTTCGAGGAAATTAGCCATATACTCTTGTCACTAGTTTTCTCTTTATGTTGAACTCTTAATACTATGAGGGTGAGCCCGGAAAGTGTCTTGGCCCTCGCTCTAATCTATGACTAAAGGTGTTGTTGGAATAAATGATGTACTTATGCTATGAACTTTGACTCTTCTATATTTTATGCTATCAAAGACTTCCCTTAGTCCCTTTATTCTTATCTATATCTCTTGTTTGTTGTTTCTTTACTTCTACGACCAAGGATGTGATTGATATGCTAAGAGACTTATTTGGTCCCTTCGGGTTCCCATTTTGCTTTCTCACATCTAGGCCCTAGGCCTAGGTCATGACAAAATTTGGTATCAGAGCACTAGGTTATTGATGGTCCTTGGAATCCAACACACCGTGTTGATTAGAGTCTTATTCATTGTTGTTAGGTGTATCACAACAATGAGTAAGAGGCTATGAGGCATTTCAGGAAATATTTCCCTTATTCATCATCTATGTCGTGCTATAGAAGTTAAAGTAAGGTTTTATACTAATGAATGTTCTTTGCTATTCAAGATCATTCCAATTCCAAGAGGAAGAAGAGCCCGTACTCCCGAGGAGCAATCGGCCCCTCCCGCTGCTCAATCTCCTCAATATAGGGGAGTGGCCCATGAAGTATTCTGGGATGCTATTACCATGTTGGCCCATGCCATGACTAATCAAATAAACTAAGGCGACCAAGCTCCTTATGCTCCTACCTCCGCCTCAAGGGTGAGGGACTTTACTAGAATGAACCCATCAGAGTTCCATGGGTCCAAGGTAGATGAGGATCTATAAGAATTCATTGATGAGGTGTATAAGGTGTTATTCATTATGGGGGCTAACTCGGATGAAAAGGTTGAGTTGTCAGCCTACCAACTCAAAGGTATGGCTCAAATTTGGTTCACAAAATGGAAGGCGGAGAAGGGGAACAATAATGCTATTCCTTAGGAAGAGTTCAAAGCCGCATTTCTCAACCGGTTCTTTCCCATTGAGCTTAGGGATACAAATAAAGTTTATGAACCTAAACCAAGGGTCTATGAGTATGGGGGAGTATGCCCTCAAGTTCAACCAACTCTCCAAGTATGCCCCTCAATTGGTTGCCGAGCTGAGGTCGATGAACAAATTTATGTCGGGTGTGTTCAACTTGGTAAATGAGGAGTGTCGTACCACCATGCTTATAGGTGATACGTATTTGTCCTGCGTCATGACTTATGACAAACAACTAGAGGGGGAGAAGCTTAGAAAAAGAAGAAGTTGTGAGGCCAAGAGGGCCCATTTTGAAGGTAGGCTCCAAAGTCCTAAGGATGACCAGTTCCTCAAGGCCAAGGGTCTTCCAATGCTCCTAATAGAAGGTCTTCTAATGACAATCCAAGGGTCCAAGGTGGTGGTGGTGTGGTGCCTAACCCTGTGTGCCCAAGATTTGGCAGAGGCCACGATGGCCAATGTTTGAAGAACACTAATGCTTGCTATGGTTGTGGTAAAGTGGGTCATAAGGTGATTGATTGTCCTCATAATGAAAAGAAGGATAGATATGGTCATCCACAAGGCCAAGGTGCAAATGCGAGTCCAAAAAGTAGAGGAGACCAACAAGTGGTGCTCTAACACAAAAGAGGTTCTATGCTCTTCAAGGGAAACAAGGGGTAGATGAGGTGCCTGATGTCATCACCATTATGTTAAAGATTTTTGATTTTGATGTGTATGCTTTGATAAACCCAAGTGCCACTCTTTCTTTTATTACTCCTTTTGTTGCCAAAAACCTTCATGTTAGTCCCGAATTGTTGAGTGAACCTTATGAAGCGTCTACTCCCATTGGTGCATCTATTGTCGCTAGAAGAGTTTATAGAAATTGTCCTGTATTCATTTTGCATAAAATCTTACCTTGTGATTTTGTTTTATTAGATATGGTGGATTTTGATTTTATTCATGTGATAGATTGGTGGCATGCATATTATGCTTCTATTGATTGTAGAACCCGTAGGTTCAAATTCCAATTCCCTAATGAACCTATCCTTGAGTGAGAAAGTTGTGATGTGGTGGTTAATGGTAGATTAATTTCTTGCATTAAATCCTAAAAGTTGATTTCTAAGGGGTGTCTCTACCATCTTGTGAGGGTTAGGGATGTTAAGTCCAAAGTCCTTCCTAAGAGTCAGTTCTGGTGGTTAATGAGTTTCTTGATATCTTTCCTAATGAGTTTCCTGGTGTTCCTCCTAAAAGGGAAATCAACTTTCGTATAGACCTTCTTCCCGACACTCAACCTATTTCTCTTCCCCTTTACCATATGGTCCCAGTGGAGTTTAAGGAGTTGAAGGATCAATTGAGAGATTTGTTGGAGAAGGGCTTTATAAGGCCTAGTAAGTCACCTTGGGGTGCACCAGTGTTATTTGTGGAAAAGAAGGATGACTCCCTTAGCATGTACATTGATTACCGGTAACTTAATAGGGTCACATAAAAAGGAAATACCCACTACCAAGGATTGATGACTTTTTTTATCAACTTCAAGGGGCTAGTCACTTCTTTAAGATTGATCTTTGATCAAGGTATCACCAAGTGAAAGTGAGGGAGTGTGACATTCCCAAGATGACTTTCCGGACTAGCTATGGGCACTTTAAGTTTGTGGTTATGTCCTTTGTGTTGAATAATCCACCGACTATATTCATGGATCTTATGAATAGGGACGTTAAACCCAACCTTGATTTGTTTGTGGTGGTTTTTATTGATGCTATAATGATTTATTCCCACAGTGAGGAGGAGCATATGAATCACTTGAGGGTGGTGTTGCAAATCTTGAGGGAGGAGAGGTTGTATGCCAAATATGAAAAATGTGACTTTTAGTTGAAAGACGTTGTTTTTTCAGGGCATGTGGTGTCGAGTGATGGCATTAAGGAGGATCCTAAGAAGATGGAGTTGATTCAAAATTGGCCTAGACCTTTGACTCCATAAGACATTAGGAGTTTCTTGGGTTTGGCAGGGTATTATCGGACATTTGTGAATGGGTTCTCCTCTGTTACTTCTCCCATGACTAAGTTGACCCAAAAGAAGGCAAAATTTGTGTGAACCGATGAGTGCGAATAAAGTTTCCAAACTTTGAAGGATAGGCTTGTCTCCTTTCCTATTTGTCTCTACCTGAAGGGTTGGAAGGGTTTGTTATATATTGTGATGCCTCAAGAATTGGTTTGGGGTGTGTTTTGATTCAAAGTGGTAAGGTGATAGCATATGCCTATAGACAACTTAAGGTGCATCAGAAGAATCATCCCACCTATGATCTTGAATTGGTGGCTATGTTATTTTCTTTGAAAATTTGGCGTCACTACTTATATAAGATTCATGTTCATGTGTTCACCAATCATAAGTCTCCAATATGTGTTCACCCAAAAAGATCTTAACTTGAGACAAAGAAGGTGGTTAGAGCTCCTTAAAGATTATGATATGAGTATACATTATCACCTTTTTAAAGCTAATGTTGTAGACGATGCTCTAAATAGGGTTTTTATGGGTATTCTAGCACATGTTGATGATAGTGGAAAAAAGGTAGTTAGGGAAGTCCACCGGTTGGATAGATTGGGGGTTAGGGTGGAATAAGTTGATAATGTCATATAGTGATTGTTGACGGTTCTAAATCATCATCCAAAACAAGATTTTGACCCCGCCTTGTTAGAATTTAAGGCCTTGGTGAAAGATGGTAAGGTGGAGGTTTTCTCCCAAGGGGGAGATAGTTCCCTTATGTACCAAGGTAGATTGTGTGTGCCTAGTGTTGATGACTTGAGAAAGAAGATTTTAGATGAGGCTCATAATGTATCCTCTTCTATTCATCCTGGTTCTACAAAGATATTTAGATATTTGAGGGAAGTGTACTGGTTGGGTGGTATGAAGAGAGACATTGCCAAGTTTATATCCGGATGTCTCAATTGCCAACAACTGAAAGTCGAACATCAAAGGCCAGGTGGCCTAGCCCAATATATAGAGATTCCTACTTGGAAGTTAGAGGAACATGGATTTTGTTCTTGGGTTGCCCAAGACTAGGAAGCATTTTGATTCTATATGGGTTGTTGTGGATAGAATGACAAAGTCGGCTCACTTCCTACCTGTCAAAACTACTTATGGTGCCTAAGATTATGCCAAATTGTACATTCATGAATTGGTTAGATTGCATGGGGTGCCTTTGTCTATCATTTCAGATCGTGGCGCTGAATTCACTTCCAAAGAGGTCTTGGTACCAAGGTTAAGATTAGCACGACCTTTCACCCTCAAACGGATGGCCAAGCCGAGAGGACTATCCAAACTATTGAGGATATGGTTAGAGCCTATGTGTTGGAGTTTAAGAGTAATTGGATGAACATCTTCCACTCATTGAGTGTGCTTACAACAACAGTTATCATTCAACAATTGGTATGACTCCTTTTGAAGATCTTCATGGTAGCCGTTGTATATAACGACCCCAAAAAGTACCAAAAAATGTGCCTCAGAATATCCAGAATTTTAATTTTCATCTATCTCAAAATCCATTTGTTATTTCAAAAATTCGACTTTGTATTCTTGTTCAAGGGTCCAAATTAGGGGGAAAGGGTCTAACCACAATTTTAGAGCAATCGAATCACAATTTCAAAATTTTGAAATTTTAATTTTCAAAGACGGTCCGCGATAGCACCGTGACACATGGCTTTTGCGGACATGTAATAATTTGGTCTCCGTGACAGGTCCGCATCGTGGACGTGTATATTTTGCTGCTAGGTGATTTTTTTCATCTCGGTCCAAGGCTTTGGAATCTTGGGCCTAAATGTCCCCAAACGTGTTTTTACCTATACTTAGTCTTATTTCACCCTCATATCATCCCAAACATTTCCCAATAGTTCCCAAAACACAGCCATATTTTCACTCCAAACTTCAAGCCTCAAAATCCTCATCCGAAACTAAGGATTTCCTTTATGCTTCAAGTCTCCACCTCTAATCTTCACCAAGTTCATCTATAAGCTAAGGTATGTGGGTTTATTTCCTGGGTTGCTTTCACCCATGATACCCAAGTCCCTTTTTTTTCTCAAATTGTATGATTTAAAGTTTATTTACAAATGGGTCTTCATTATTATGAAATTCACTGCATACTATGTTAAAGCTATGTAAAGTTATGACTGTTTTGCTATGTTTGAGCTATAAATCTTGGATCTATTATAAGATTTGATGAGGGGTTTAGATGTATATGTCTTAAGGGTGTTATAAGGTGTTGATTGATGGTTTTATAGTAGATTTTCTTGCATGATTATATCTCTATATTTCATGGTTTTGTACTAGCATTACACACCATCTAAGTGTTTGATAAAATGTCTCGATGTGGTTTCTTGAGGAGTTGAAGGTCCAAAGCATGAGATATGATATGAATAGCTATATGATGTTGAAATGGGCTTATGTATATGATATACTGTATATAAAGTATTGCATTAGACCCTACCCGATCAGGAGGGGGGACAAGAGCCCGGGTAACCATGTTGGGGTTTCAACCATGTGAGGGGTTTATACCACAAACCCACCAATGGATTTATACCTTGAATAGCTAGATTAGTCTCTTTTACACATATGATATCCTACATGAGCATAAGTTACTTAAGCATGTTTTACTTAAGCATTGGTCATACATATCTTATTGTATATTATGTCGATTGCTTAATATTATGCATTTTGATTATGATGCCTATCTATTGTTGCATTGCGTCCTACTTACTTGGTACATTCAAATGTACTAACACATACTCTATTCCTATATGATGTCACCATGTAGGAATCGGTTCCCAAGTCGATCATCCTCCTCCACGTGGCTAGTTCGGTGCTATTCAAGCTAGTTGGTGAGTCCTCCACTTCGGGGACCTAGTCTATGCTTCTTCTATTATGTATTGAGATATTCATCGTTATTGTTTATTTTGATTATGAGGGTGAGCCTGGTTACTTTGTCTTGGGCCCTGCTCTTATCTATGTATTAGAGGTGTTTGTTGGACATGTTAAGTATCTATGATATGAGTTTAACTTTTGTCTTTTGACCATGATATTGTGCAAGCTTTTCCCTTAGACCTTTTTTCCGCATTCTATCTTTGATGCTTGATTTATGGCTTCCACAACCAATGATGTGTAATGATGCTTTATGAGGCTTGCTTGGGGTCCCTTCATGTTCCCCTTGCGCCATGTCATGTCTAGGCCCTAGGCTTGGGTCGTGACATTATAGATCTCTGGTTAGATGGTTTGAGGTGAGGGAGATGGCTTTATTAGGTCCAGATTTAGTTATGGAAGCCTTGGAGAAGGTGAGGTTGATAAAGGAGAGATTGAAAAAAGCCCAAAGTAGATAAAAGTCATATTCCAAAGTGAGAAGGATAGATCTTGAATTTAGGGTTGGTGATTTGGTCTATTTGAAGGTCTCACCTTGATGATAGTTACGCTCCAACAAGAAAGCGGTCGCTATTAGTAATTAACTTAACCGAAGTTAGGGCTAAATCCACAGGGAATACAAGGCTTGACTACAAGAATTCACCAATAATCATTTCTAGTGTCTGTAACTACAATCTCCAAATGGAGTGGCTTTGTGTGATTCAAAAAACAAAGATAAAATAAATACTAACTAAAATACAAAAAAATGCTCAAGTTTGGGAACAACTTTGGAATTGTGTTCCCAATGGTTCGTTGACTCAATTACCCTAGATAACATATCTATGATTAGTGAATTGCGTGCAGGACGGTAACTTAGGTTCTTTCGGCCATCTTTTGAAGGTGAAGGTCAAATTTCACCATGGCGCTTGATCGGTTACCATGGCGTGACAACTAACTGTTACCTATTATCCCAGTCAACCTCTCCTTGGTCAGGTTTGGTCTATTAGATGGGAATACATCAACCGAATCCTATCATCTACTTCCCTTTTCCTATTTGTCACTACCTTGGTCGGGACCGTGATAGAAGGCAAGGTTTGGTGTTGGCCACCACTAAACAACATTACTCATAAAGGGAAATAAACAATATATGCAAAATATGCACAAAACCTAGGTCTTTCAAGTCAACTACCCATGCTGTTGTGGGTGCTTAGCTACTCATGGCTAAAGCACAACACACAAAAATTTAAATAAGAGACATTGTTGAGACTTTCACCAATAATAATGAAGGAAATAGGTACCACAAGTTGCAAACCCACAAGCTTGATTGATCAACAATGCATACAAAGCAAGATTTGCAATTTTCCAAAATGAGTTTTTCAAGAAAGAACAAATAAACTACTTTAAAACCTAAGAAGAGATTCAAAAATATCTTGGAGTAGTGTGTATGGTTGCTCCTTCAAAATAACCTAACTTAAACTATATATAATGTGTACAAAGTAATCCTAAAATTTGCACATAAAAGACAGCTGACAGCCAATAAGTTTTGTAGTTATGACTCGTATGGGAACCTACGAGTCATACTAGGGGTCTCATATTGGGATCTTGGCATCTTGGACTAAACTGGTACGACTCATATGTACGAGTCATTGCTTGGGATACGACTCGTATATTGATCTCATTGTCTTGATCTTCAGTTTTTTGGCCCAACATTTTGGCTCTCTGATTCTTGCTATGAGTCCACCTGTATGAGTCATAGAGTGGCTTATCACTCATAGGCTGGACTCATAGGAGTGAACTTCACTTTGTAGATTTTTTATTTTTGGTCTCTAATTCCTGCAACGACACAACCTACGACTCGTAGTATGAGCTACGACTCGTAGGTGGGCTCGTATGGACTATACTTCATCAAAATCTATAACTCTTTTTCAAAATCATGCCAACCTAACTTTTCTGCAATATTAACACAAAAACACATCAAAATACTAAAAAACACTAAAAAGTCGCTTTGAGAACTCACAAAATCCCTTGTTTTAGGCACCAAATATGCTATATTATGACAATACATCATCACCCATTTTTAACTCGATTTGGCAAGAATGGTAAATTGAGCCCTTATAGAGTGTTGAGAAGGATTGCTAATATGGCCTATAAGTTGGAGTTGCCCATTGATATGAATATAGTTCATCTGGTCTTCCATGTATCTATGTTGAGAAAGTGTGTGGGTGACCCAAGTGTTGTTGTACCTTTGGATGTTGTGGGTGTGGCAGAAGTTAATTTGACTTACGAGGAGGTCCCGATGGAGATTTTGGATAGACAAGTGAAGAGGTTGAGAAACAAGGATGTAGCTTCCATCAAGGTTCTTTGGAGAAACAAACAAGTTGATAGTGTCACATGGGAAGCCGAGGTGGACATGCAAAAGCGTTATCTATATATCTTATACTCTACTCAAGCCTAAGTACCAATTTAAGTTCCCTTATCTGATTTCAAGTCTAATGTTTCAGCCCTTATGTCATTTGCATTCACTCATGTTTATGTTGACAAGTTTATGATGATTTTTCACAATCATGTTGAGATTTTTGAAAATGATGTTTAAGTGAATTTGTCATGTTTATGTCATGCTGAAACCTTCTTGGTTACTTCTCTTATGTACATTTGTTTGACGTTCAGGGACGAATGTTCCCAAGGGGGAGCTATTGCAACACCCCTTAAAGGTGCCTCGAAAATGCCCGTAATTGTAATTTACTTATAACTCGAAATCTGTGCATGATTTCAAAAATTTGACTTTGTATTCTTTATCGGGGGCAAAATTGAGTGGGAAATGGGTATAACCCAGATTTTAGAAGGCTCGTAATGAAAATCAATTTTCGCCAAATTTGAAATTTCTAGAAACTGTTCCCGACGGATTTGCGACACGGACCTGTCATGAAGCAGTGTTGTGACTTAATTTTTTAGTTTTGGTCTAACACATTGAGGTCTTGGCCCCATGCTCTTTTATGCTTAAAAACACATATACTTAGATATTTTTCAACTCTATATCACTCAATCCACTCTCAAAACCCTCTCTAACACTTAACCAAATATTTTACCCAAGTTCTAATATCTCAAGCATAATTTTGGATCTCAAAAACTTCATTCAAGCTTCAAGTTCTCCTTCAAATCTACATTGAGGAAATCCCGAAATTTGAGGTATGTGGGTTTCAACCATTGGGTCCTTTCACCCATGGTGCCCAACCTTCCTTTTTATGAAAATTGCATGTTCCTAAGTTGTACTACTTATGAGTATTACTTATTATGGATTATGATTACAAATCATGATAGGGTTTTATGAAATGTTGATTGAAAACACATGTTTACCTATTTTAAGCTTGTACTATGAGATGGTTTGTCTATTGTGACTATGCATGTTTTGAGCTATGAAATTATAATCTATTATGAGGTTTGAGGGATTTCAAGCTATCTTGCGTGAGGGTTTTACTATGTGTTGGTAGGTTGATTCACATTGAGTTTTCTCACATGATTTCACTCTTGAATTGAATGAATTTGAACAAGCACTACACACTCGCCAAGTGTTTAATAAAATATCTGGACATGAATTCTTGGGTTATTAATGGTCTATAATATGGTTTACAAGTTAAGTGACTCTATGATGACGAACAAATTGTATGTATGTATTAAACTCATGAAAAATACCTATAGAGTTGCAAGTTGATCACACCTTGTTAAGGGGGTGACATGCCTCAACCACTATGATGGGGGGTGCTATGCCCATCTACCATGTTGAGGGGTATATACCTTAATCACTATGATGGGTGGTGGTGGTGTTATGCCTATCTACCATATTGAGGGGTATATACCTTAACCATTGTGATGGGGGGTGCTATGCCCATCTACCATGTTGAGGGGTATATACCTTGACAACTATGATGGGGGGCGGTATTCCCATCCACCATGTTGAGGGGCATATATGAAACGACCCAAAAAAGTGCCCAAAAATGTGCCTCGAAAGTGCCTAGAATTGTAATTTCATATATCTAAAAATCCATTCGTTATTTCAAAAATCTAACATCATATTCTTGTTCAGGAGGTCAAATTGAGTGTGAAATGGGTCTAACCCGAATTTTAGAGCAACCGTATCAAAATCCAAAAATCACAAATATGCGATTTAAGAGGGTCAACTTTAAAATGGTGTATCTCTTAGCACACAAATAATTGGGTGGCCCATGATCTACCAAATTAAATCTCTTTGAATTAGCTTTTCAGTGAACTTGGTTTCACCTCATTCCGAGTTTGGATGAAGAATTTATGTCCTTTTTCATAGAACTCATTTGGGTAGAAATGCAAATTCCATTGAGTAATCCGCGTAGCTTATGCCATGCGGACCAGTGTTATTTTTGTCCTTTTTTTCTTGACTTCGTCCAAGACTTTCAAGTCTTGGGCCTAAGGGTACCCATACTTGAAAATACCAATACTTAGCCTTATTTCACCCTCATATCATCCTAAACATTTCCGAATACTCACTCAAACCCATAGTCCTATATTTCTCTCAAGATTCAAGTCTCAAACCCTCATTCCGACTAAGGTTTTCCTTCAAGGTTCTTCTTTAAGCTTCAAGTCTCCATATCCAATCTTCACCAAGTTCATCTCCAAGCTAAAGTATGTGAGTTTCTTTCATGTGTTCCTTTACCCCATGATACCCAAGCCTCCTTTTATTCAAATTGCATGATCTAAAGTTGATTTACAATGGGTCCTGACTACTATGAAATTCACTCCACAGTATGTTAAAGCTATGTAAAGTTGTGACTATTTTTCCATGTTTTGAGATATAAATCTTTGATCTATTGTAAGATTGGAGAAGGGGCTTTGATGTATATTGCTTGAGGGTATTGCAAGGTTTTGATTGATGGTTTCAAACTAGATTTTCTTGCATGATTTCATCTCTATATTTCATAATTTTATACTAGCATTACACACCCTTTAAGTGGTTGATAAAATGTCCGATATGGTTTCTTGAGGAGTTGAAAGTCCGAAGTATGAGCTATGATATGAATGACTATATGATGACGAAATAAGCTTATATATATGATAAATTCTATATAAACTGTTGCATTAGACCATGCCCAATCCAGGGAGACTAAGAACCCAGATAACCTAGATGGGGCTTTGTACTCATCAACCTAGGGAAGGGTTTGTACTTCTCCATCTGGTGATAGGGCACATCATCAATAACCTAGATGGGGGTTTTTACTCATCAACCTTGAGAAGGGTTTGTACTTCTCCACCATGGTGATGGGGCGGCATTATCACCAACCTTGATGGGATTCATACTCATCCACCTAAGTGATGGGGCGGCATCATCACTAACCTACCAAAGGGTTGTACATTTAGAAATCTAGCTTGGTCTCTTCTACACGTATGATATTCTATATGAGTATGAGTTACTTAAGCATGTTTTACTTATGCATTAATCATACATGCAATATTATTATATCATGTCTATTGCATATTGTTATGCATTTTGATTATGATGCTTATCTCTTGTTGCATTGCATTATACATACTTAGTACATTCAAAAGTACAAATGCATACTCTTTCCTACATGATATCACCATGTAGGGATTGAAACCCAAGTTGATCAACCTCCTCATCCACGTGGCTAGTTTGGTACCACTCAAGCTAGTTGGTGAGTTCTCCACTTCGAGGACCATAGTATATGTTTCACTTATTATGTAATGAGATACTCTTATGTTTTTTCTATCATGACTATAAGGGTAAGCCCGGTTGCTTTGTCTTCCCCCCCCCCGGTCTTATTTATGTGATAGAGGTGTTAGCGGACATGCTATGTATCTATGATATGACCCTTGACTCTTTGGTCTCTTGAATATGATGTTATGCAAGCTTTTTCCCTTAGTCCCTTGAACTTGTTTTCTAAACCTTTACATATTACTTAAGTATTAATCTCTCTCCCTTAGTCCCAATTCCCCTTGCTTATGTCTCTTATGTTTTTTCACATTGCTTTCGCGACCAAGGATGTGTAATGATATACTATGAGGCTTGTTTGGGGTTTCTTCGGATTCCCCATTCGCTGGTCACATCTATGCTCTAGGATTGGGTCATGACTAAGATGGTATCAAACCACTAGGTTGATAGATCCTCGGAGTCCAACACACCATGTCGATTAGAGTCTTATTCATGGTTGTGTTATACACCGCCACTATGAGTAGGAGGCTATGAGACATTTTAGGAAATGTTTCGCTTCTTCGTGATCCATGTCGTGTGATAGAGTTAGATCCCCGAGGGCTTATAGGTAACTTCTAAGTGTTACATTTCAGGATAGGCCTGAAGCTACTGAAGATGGAAATATGTCGAATGTGGAGGTTCATAATGCTCTGCGGGTAATGGCCAAAGTAGTGACAACATTGATAACCCAACTCAATTAACAAGTGAGTGCTCCCAAGACTTCAAATTGTAAGGGGAGGGGTAGTAAGGCCAAGAGGGCCTATGTTGAGGGTAAGTTTCGGAGTCCCTCAAATAGAAGGGTTATTGTTCCTTATGCTAGGTACCCAAGGTGTGGTAGATGCCATGATGGCCCGTGCTTGAGAGGTACTAATTCTTGTTATGGTTGTAGGGTGATGGGTCATACGAAGAAAGAGTGTCCTCATAAGCATAAAAAGGGTATAACAGGTGATAAGGGGGTGGTAAGGAGGACCAATGCTTGTTATGGATATAATGAAGAGGGTCACAAGCTGGCGGATTGTCCACATGTTTGAAGGAAATGTAAGAGTGGTCGACCTTTGGATCTAGGTGGTCATGTTGATCAGGTGGATCAAGGAGGGGATGAAGTGCCCAATGCTATTACTGGTAAGTTGAAATTTCCTCGACTTTGTTGTACATGCATTATAATGCCTGGTGTGCCACTATTTCTTCTATATTCTTTTGATTGCTAGTGAGGCTTCTTGTGTGCCCAAGTTGTTGTGTGGACCTTGGTGTCTATCCTTTTGTTGAGTATATGGTTGCTAGGAGGTTCATAGGTGTTAATCCCGATTTGTATTGCAATAGGTCTTGCTTTGTGGCTTGTTGGAGTTGATATGGTGGATTTTGATGTCATTATAGGGATGGAATGGTTACATGCATGTCTTCATGGGTGGTAGGACCTGTAGAGCTAGATCCCGAATCCCTAATGAGCCCATCCTTGAGTGGAAGGTTGACAAATTGTAGCAAAGGAGGTAGGTCCATTTCATGTATTAAGGTACAATTGATCTCTAAAGGGTTTTATTTATCATCTTGTGAGAATTGGAGGTGTTGAACCTAAGTTGGTTTGTTAATAGAATTGTTGTTAGTGGTAGATGAGGCTTTGAATGTCCCTTTCTATATTTTGAAATTGAGGTAGTGTCTTTTAGTTTGACTAGTTCACTGGTTATGCCTATAAGTCTCATGATTAAGACCCTTTATCCCCTACTCTAATAGGCTTATGGTGGTTTTGATGATGATATTATGGTTTGTGTTCCCTACTGAGGCAGTGCATGTGAGTCTTTTGAGGGTAGTACTACAAGGTTTAAGGAAGAAGGTTATATGCTAAATAGGAGAAGTGGGAGTTTGTTTATAAGAGGTTGCCTTCCTTGCTCGTGTGATGTCGAGCGATGGTATTAAGGTATACCCTAGTAAGACGAAGGTGATTAGAGCTTAGCCTAGACCTTGACTTCTTTCGGTATTATGAGCTTCTTGGGTTTAGCGAGCTATTATCAGAGCTTGTGAGTAGGTTCTCTTCTTATTGTCTTTCATATGACTTAGTTGACCCTAGTAAGGTCAATGTTGTAATCGACATTTTGGGTAAGGTGAGTTGATAAGTCCGGGAGTTGCTATCTCTTGTATGATTCCTTTGTGCTAATAGAATTCATGTGTGTGTCTCGAATGGATGCATGACTCTATTATGGTTGGTAGGGGTCTATAAGGGTTGCCCCTTGTTCTTGTTGCATAGGAGTCTTGTCTTGTGATCTTTGTTGAATTAGCTTGATATGTTGGAGGCCTTGGGTTAGTTTGGGCTACTTGCATAACATGTTTCCAAAAATGAGTGCAGAACCCGTAAAGTTGTAATATGATAGTTGAGGATGGTCGGTCTATTTGGTCAACCACAATGGGTTAGTCGCTTCACTAAGATTGATCCTTTGTTTGAGCTTTTTCCCCAAGTGAGCATTACTAGTATTGGTGGAGATGTTTGCTTGATTTATGAATTCTCTATGGTTATGGGTCTCTAGAATAGGGTCTTAAAACCCTACCTTCGTATGTTTGTGGTAGTCTCTAGTGATGAGGTATTGATTTGCTTAGATTTTGTGAATCATTTGGGGCTAATGTTGCAAGTCTTGGAGGATAAGAGGTTGTTTGCAAAATATGATAAGTGTGCATTGTGGATAGCAAGAAGGTGGTTAGAATTCTTTAATGATAATGAAATGAGTTTGCATTGTTCTCCCGGTAAGGCTAGTGTTGTGGTTGGCGCTCTAAGTAAGGTGCCTATAGGTAGCTTAGCTATGTTGTTAATGGTGGAAAAGAAGAGACTAGTGGGGTCCATAGGTTGGTTAGATTGGAAGTTAGGTAAAGGGAAGTTGAGAATGGTAGTATAGCATTTTTGGTGGTTCCAAATCTTCTTTAGTTGAGGAAGTCTCGTTTAAGCAAGGCCTCGATCCTGCCTTATTAGAGTTGGGAGTTTCGGGTGAGAAGATGATAGAGTGGAGGTTGTCTCCCAAGAGGGAGATAGTGGTTGTGGTACCAAGTAGGTTTAGGTGTATTTAACATTGACAATTGAGCTGAGGATTGTGAGTCCTTATAGATTATAGAGGGAAGTTGGTAAGGTTGCCTAAATTATGGGATTGCCTATGGATAGGGGTTTTGTCAGTCTGGTTCTTCATGCTTCTAGATTGAGGGGATGTGTTGGTGACTCTAGTGTTATGGAACTCCTTGAGGTGATGGCTGTTTGTGGAGGATAAGTTGACTTAGGAAGAGATCCCGTTGGAGGATTGAGTGGAAGGGTTGAAGAAGTCGATTGATAAAGGTGTGGTGTTCGTCAAGGCCCTTTAGAAAAGTTGTCTATTCGTAAATGTTCCTCGAAGAGCCATGCAAGTATGGAGAAGCAATATCCGTATTACCTTCATTCTATTCAAGCTTATGATGACATATCAAGTCCCTTGTCTATGATTCTAAGTCTTGCATTTTAACCCCTATGTCATTGCATGTACTCATGTTTGTGTTGACAAGTTCATGACGATTTTGACACTTATGTTGAGGTTTTGGAAATGGTGTTTTAAAAGAGTATTGTTGCATTCTTGTTGAGGATGATCTCCTTATGATTACTCTTCTTTTGTATGTTTCTTTGACATTCGGGGACGAATGCTCCCAGGGGGAGATATTGAAACAACCTCAAAAAGTGCTCGAAAATGTACCTTGGAAGTGCCCAAATTCGTAATTTTTATATATCTAAAAATCCATTTATTATTTTGAAAATCCAACTTCATATTCTTGTTCAGGTGGCCAAATTGAGTGGGAAATTGGTCTAACCTAAATTTTATAGCAACCATGTAAAAATTCATAAATTGCAAAAATATGATTTAGGAGGATCAACTTTAAAGGGGCATATATCTTAGCAAACAAAGAATTGGGTACCCCACGACATATGAAATTAAAGATCTTTGAATTAGCTTTCCAGCGAACTTGGTTTCACCTCATTCCGAGTTTGGATGAAGAATTTTTGCCCATTTTTGTTGATCTCATTTGTGCAGAAATGCAAATTCCAGTGAGTAATCCGTGTCGTGGTGTTATTTGGTCCTATTTTTTTTTACTTCGTCTTGGACCTAAGGGTACCCATACTTGAAAATACCCAAACATAGCCTTATTTCACCCTTATATCATCCTAAACATTTCATAATACTCACTCAAACCCTTAGTCCTATATTTCTCTCAAGATTCAAGTCTCAAACCCTAATCCCAACTAAGGTTTTCCTTCAAGGTTCTTCTTCAAGCTTCAAATCTCCATCTCCAATCTTTATCAAGTTCATCTCTAAGATAAGGTATATGGATTTCATTCATGGGTTCCTTTCACCATGATACCCAAGCCTCCTTTTACTCAAATTTCATGATCTAAAGTTGATTTACAAATGGGTCTTGATTATTATGAAATTCACTGCACACTATGTTAAAGCTATGTAAAGTTATGACAGTTTTCCATGATTTGAGCTATAAATCTTTGATCTATTGTAAGATAAGAGAAGGGGTTTTTGTATATTGCTTGACGGTGTTGCAAGGTGTTGATTGATGGTTTGACACAGGATTTTCTTGCATGGTTTCATCTCTATATTTCATGGTTTTATACTAGCATTACATACCCTCTAAGTGTTTGATAAAATGTCCTATATGGTTTCTTGAGGAGTTGAAGTTACGAAGTATGAGCTATGATATGAATGACTATATGATGATGATATGAGCTTATGTATATGCTAAATTCTATATAAAGTGTTGCATTTGACCATGCCCAACCCAGCGGGACTAAGAACCCGGATAACCTAGATGGGGGTTTGTACATCAACCTAGGGAAAGGTTTATACTTCTCCACCTGTTGATGGGGCGACATCATCACTAACCTAGATAGGGGTTTGTACTCATCAACCTAGCGTTGGGTTTGTAATTCTCCACCATGGTGATGGGGCAACATTATCACCAACCTAGTTGAGGGTCCGTACTCATCCACCTAAGTGATGGGGCGACATCATCACTAACTATCGAAGGGTTGTACATTTGGAAATCCATCTTGGTATCTTCTACATATATGATATTCTGTATGAGCATGAGTTACTTAAGCATTTTTTGCTTATACATTGATCATACATGCCATAATGTTATATTCAGCCTATTGGCTATTGTTATGCATTTTGATTATGATGCTTATCTATTGTTGCATTGCAAATTATGTACTTAGTACATTCAAATGTACTAACACATACTCTTGCCTATATGATATCACCATGTAGGGATTAAAGCCCAAGTTGATCGTCCTCTTCCTCCACATAGCTAGTTTGGTACTA
Source organism: Solanum clarkiae (assembly GCA_011800125.2). Classification (NCBI taxonomy): domain Eukaryota; kingdom Viridiplantae; phylum Streptophyta; class Magnoliopsida; order Solanales; family Solanaceae; genus Solanum; species Solanum clarkiae. The sequence continues at coordinate 38,184 of JAABOM020059918.1, forward strand.
CTCAAGCTAGTTGGTGAGTCCTCCACTTCGGGGAACTTAGTATATTTTTCTCTTATTATGTAATGAGACACTCTTCTTTATTTTCTATCTCGACTATGAGGGTGAGCCCAGTTGCTTTGTCTTGGCATGCACTCTTAACTATGTAGTGTAGGTGTTGTTGGACATGCTATGTATCTATGATATGAGCCTTGATTCTTTTGTCTCTTGATTATGATGTTACGCAAGCTTTTCCCCTCAGTCCTTTGCCCTTGTTTTCTAAATCTTTACATATTACTTAAGTATTAATATCTCTCTCTCTCTCTCCCTTAGTCCCAATTCCCCTTGTTTATGTCTCTTATATTGTTTTACATTGTTTCCACGGCGAAAGATGTATAATGATATGCTATGAAGCTTGTTAGGGGTTTTTTCGAGTTCTCCATTCGGTGGCCATGTTTAGGCCCTAGGCTTGGGTCGTGACAATATACCTTGACCACTATGATGGGGGGTGATATGCCCATATACCATGTTGAGGACAATATACCTTGACCACTATGATGGGGGGTGATATGCCCATATACCATGTTGAGGGCTAGATACCTCAATTACCTTCTAACGGGGTGACATACCTTGGATTCCAAGTAATGGTCTGCTTGGTCTATGAGTATGGTCTCTTCCTACGCATGTATTCTCAAGTTGTATGTTTTATAAGCATGTTTAACTTCAAGCATTGATCATGTGAAACCACCTCAAAAAGTACCCAAAAATGTGCCTTAGAAGTGCCCAGAATCGTGATTTCCACACATCTCAAAATCCATGTGTGATATTAAAAATCTGACTTCATATTCTTGATCAGGGAAAAAAATTGAGTGGGACTTGGGTTTAAACTCAATTTTAGGGCGACTATAGTGAAATTTTATTTTCCCAAGTTTTGCACGAAACAGTGGTGATCCGCGATGGTACCATGATTCATAGTTATCGCGGACCAGTTTAAAAGTTTCCTCTGCAATAGGTCCGCGTTTAAAATTTGCCTCTGCAATAGGTCCACGTTGCAGACCTGTATTTTGCTGCTAGTGATTTTTATTTCGGTCTAAGGATTTTGGGCCTTGGGCCTAAGTCTTCCTATAGGTGAAAATACGTAAACTTAGTCATATTTCACCTTCATATCGTACAAGACATTCTCTAATACTCTCTCAAACACTTAGACAAATATTTCACCCCAAATTTCAATTCCCAAAACTCATCCGAATCTTAAGGATTTCACTCAAGCTTCAAGTCTCCATTTCCAATCTTCATCAAGGATTCTCCAAAGTCAAGGTATGTGGGTTTCAACCATTGGGTCCTTTCACCCATGGTGTCCAAGCTTTGTCATTACCTAAATATCATGTTTCTAAGTTGATTTACTTATGAGTTTTACTTACTATGAATTTGACTATGAACAATGTTGGGGTTTCATAAAAGTGTGACTGTTTAAGCATGTTTTGAGCTATGAATCTTAGATTTATCTTGAGATTTGACGAGGGTGTTAATGTATATTTCTTGAGAGTGTTACCAAGTATTGATGGGTGGTTTTACATTGAATGTTCTTGCACGATTTCATCCTTGAATTGTATGGTTTTACACTAGAGCGCACACCCACCAAGCGTTTGATAAAATGTCTGAATTTGATTCCTTGAGGTATTGAAGGTCCAATGCATGTCTTATGAGTTGAATGACTTTATGATGATGAAAGGAATGTATGTCTATGTTATTTTTCTCTACAGTGTTGTGAGTTGACCATGCCTTGCTCGGGAGGTAGTAGGCCCATATTACCGGATTGGGGGGGAGGGGTATGCACCCCAATGACCATATTGAGGGGTTTGTACCTCAATTGCCTCACTCAGGAGGTGGTAGGAATGTGCTATCGGATTGGGGGATATGTACCCCAATAACCATACATAGAGGTTTATACCTCGATTTCTTTGCTTGGGAGGTAGTAGGCCCATGCTACTTGATTGGGGGGTATGTACCCCAATAACCATGTTTATGGGTTGGTACATCAACAACCATATTGAGGGGTTTGAAAGTTATTCGTGTCTCCAAGGGGGTGGTAAGCCTTGGATATCCTATATTACTGGTCTCTCCTTACACATGTATTATGTTCTGTGTAAGCATGATTTACTCTAAATTTCATCCATGTATACCATATTGCTATATGTTTATTCATTGCCTATGTTTATGTATTTCGATTATGTTTCCTATCTCTTATTGCATTACATCCTACATACTTAGTACATTTCAATATACTAACGCATACTCTATGCCTACGTGATGTCACCATGTAGAAACCTGAGTCCCGCTTGATCATCCTCCTTTACATGGAAAGTATGATTTCTCTCAAGCATGTTTGGTGAGTCCTAAGTTCAGGGACAATATATTGGATTCTATTTTATGTATTATGACTCTTCCCTTTGGTGTATGCTTATGATAAAAAGGGGTTGCCTTGGTCCCCCACTCCTATCTATGTATTAGAGGTGTTGTTGGAACCTTGTGATGTAGTAATGCTATACTCTATTAAGCTTGCTATTTTTCTATGATATTAATGATGACCCTTAGTCCCATATTCCCTTTTTACTACAATTGTTGTTGATTTTAATGCTTCCGTGACCAAGGATGTGTAATGATATGTAAAAAGACTAGTTTGGGGGGCCCTTTGGGCTCCCAATTTGCTATGTCACATCTAGGCCCTAGGCTTGGGTCGTGACAAACTTGGTATTAGAGCACTAGGTTGTTAATAGTCCTCGATATCCAATGCGCCGCGTTGATTAGAGTCTTATTCATGGTTGTGTTGTGCACCACAACTGTGAGTAAGAGGCTATGGGAGGTTTTAAGAAATGTTTCCCTTCTTCTTGATTTATGTCGTGCTATAGAAGTTAAGGTATGTTTTCCTCCTAACAAGTGTTCTTTGCTATGCTAGATCATGCCTAACACAAGAGAAAGAAGAGCCCGCACACTCGATGAAGAATCGGCTCATGGTGAGCTCCGAGATGTTCTCACTTTGCTTGCTCAAGTTATGGCTAACCAAGTCAACTAAGGGGCCCAACCCCCTCATGCTTTTACTCCGGTATCTGTGTGAGGGACTTTATGAGGATGAACCCACTGGAGTTCAATGGGTCTAAAGTGGATGAGGACCCTCAAGAATTTATTGATGAGGTATACAAGGTGTTGGCTATCATGGGTGTGTGGTCGGAAGAGAAGGCGGAGTTGACGGCTTACCAACTCAAGTGGGTGGCCCAAATATGGTAAAGTCAATGGAAAGATAAGAAGGGGAACAACAACATGTTTCTATGGGAGGATTTTAAGGCAAATTTAATCAACCGGTTCTTTCTTCTTGAGCTCAGAGAGGCTAAAATGGTGGAGTTAATGAATATGAAGCAAGGATCTATGGGTGTGAAGGAGTATGCCCTCAAGTTCAACCAACTCTCAACATACTCAGTACATTGTCTCATACTGACGTCCCTTACAGGGGACCTGCATTTCATGCTGCAGGTACAGACGCTAGTAGATCTCCCCAGTAGGAGTACAGGATATTCAGCTGTTGTCGTCAAGCTCCAGGTTGCTTCATGGCTTTGTATACGTCTAGAGTTTATGTTCATATTGTACAGTTGGTTGAGGCGGGGACTGTCCCAACCCTTATCAGATGTTTTCTCCATTTAGAGGCTTTGTAGACTATGTAATGTAAAAGTGAAAGTTATGTCTCGTACTTTAAGTACCGTGGCCCCAACGGCCTAGTCATATGCGTTACTTTTGGCTTGTTATCACTATTTATCTTCTTAAAGGCATGTCAAACGTAGAATCCCTTATAATATGTATAGAACGCATATAGTTACAGGTTGGTTCTCCCGAGCCCTATCGGCAACGGGTGCCGGTCCGCCCTACGAGACTTTGGACCGTGACAGGAACTTGTGGACTGCTGGATGGAAGGTCATTGGCACATATCCTTTATGACTTATTGAGTGTTGTTATAGGACTTTTTTAGGTCTGTTTGCATGTGCAAATGTTGTTGGAACAGTTTGGTTAGAGTTGGAATAGGTTTGGAATTGTCGACATTGAAATGTGGCGAAGGAAGGTAACGCTGTGCTATCCATTTTTAGGTTGTGTAGAATTGTTATGTGTTGTGTTTGTCAGATGTTGTAAGATTGTTCTGGCACTAAAACAGGATGTACATTGTGTGTACATGAAAATATGTATTAGAAAAATATGATTAAGGGCGGAAAGGTTGAAGGAATATGCTCGGGTTTATAAACATCTGCTTGCTGCCTATGTGTTTTTTTTTATGTGATTAGGCACCCAAGATATATCTATTGGCTATTAATGCTAGTTTTATCACCTACTATGTTGTAGATAAGAGTTTGGAGGAAGGGAAGGTTATCTCGAGGTAGTAACAAGGTCATACAACGAGGTATGTAAGGCTGTTTGATTTCATATTACTTGACATGAAATCTAGATTCTTCCTTGGCACATAAAGGCACTTACCAGCTCCGATACAACTATCAACTGTGTCTACACTCTTGCACATGTTCATATGTTTCCATACACAGTCACCTTCAAATCTGCATACATACGTGGATACCAAGTTACATGAGTTCTTGTTACTAAATAAAGTTCACGAGTTATTCCATTTCATACACATTTTGTTATTTGTGTAACATACTCTTTTCGTTGTCATATTGTCATGTATGATTATCTACATGTCACATGCTACATATACAGTCCTACAGCTCTAATATTTGTGACTACCAAAAGAACCATCTCAAAGGTAATTGAAAGATAAAGTATATTGTTTACTGATGGGTGGTAGCCCGAGGGGTGGAAGAATCACCTAGCCAGGGACGATCCTATCACGGGTGGTATCCTGAGGGGTTAAGGAAGAACCTAGCCAGGGATGATCCTTATACAGTTTTACCATTGATCAGTTGGTCATTTGTATTACAGCTGTGCACAGATTATACAGTAAAGGTAAAGTAATATAAAGAACATGAAGTACATGATTCCAAAGTATAACCAAAGGTGGTCTCTAATCTTGCACCAGTGCATGGCCTCATTTGAGTTATTACTTCACATACAGTATATCCTGCCTTATATATTCGGTACATTATCTCGTACTAACGTCCCTTATGGGGGACCGACATTTCATGCTGCAGGTATAGGTGCTAGCAGATCTTCCAGTAGGAGTACATGATATCCGGTTATTGATACCAAGCTCCAGGTTGCTTCAAATCTTTGCATGTCTAGAGTTTATATGTTTGTATTGTACAGTTAGTCGAGGTGGGGCCTGTCCTGACCCTTATCAGTTACTTTTCCTTATCTAGAGGCTTTGTAGACTACGTAAATTAAAATGTGCTCATGTATCATCTTTAGACACCGTGGCTCCAACAGCCTAGTCATATGTATTTCCTTTTACCTTATTATTACTGTTTATTTCCTTGAAGGCATATCAAACGTAGAAACCCCTTATAATATGTATAGAAAGAGCATAGATACAGGTTGGTTCTCCCGGGCCTTATCGGCAACGGGTGCCAGTCCGCCCTAAGGAACTTGGGGCATGAAAGAAGTGATATTAGAGCGGGTCATCCTAGGGAATCTACAAAGCCGTGTCTACGTAGAGTCTTGTTTATCGACGTGTTTTGCACCATATTTATAAGCAGGAGGCTACGTGTCATTTAGGAGTTGTTACTTTCTTTCTATTCTTTAGATCATTCAATAAAGTCAAGTATAATAAGTGCATTATGTTTAATCTCTAAATTATTTTGTACAACAAGTATGCCATAAAAAAGGCAGAACAAAGGTAAAGGGAAGGGAGTAGAAATGGTAGTTGGTATACTCAGCCAGGTGAGACAACAAGATGAGGTTCGAGAGGAGTCTTTGTCATAGACATCTCCAACATCTCTGGTTCCTGATGAACCTGAGAGTAGTGAAATTCCTCTAGAACCACCTATTGATGCTATCGTGCAGGATCTGAGAAATGCAATCCAACTATTGACTCGTATAGTTGCTGGCCAAGGTCAAAGGCAGGAAGGTCCCGTTATGGGTACAGGTGGTACGAATAGGGCAGCTGGTACAAAGATACATGATTTTCTTAATTTGGACCCTCCATCCTTCACTGGGTCAGATCCTAATGAAGATCCTCAAGACTTTTTGATCAGATTCAGCGCACTTTAGATGTTATGGACGTGAGTGGTACAGAAGTTGTTGAGTTAGCGACATATAGATTGAAGGGTGTGGCTATATTGTGGTATGAAGCCTGGAAAAAATATAAGGGTATAGATACACTTTCAACTGCCTGAAAAGAGTTCAGAGAGGAATTTCTTGACCATTACTTGCCATTATAGACCCGAGAGGCCCATGCAGATCAGTTCCTGAATCTTTACTAAGGGAATATGAGTGTGAGGGAGTATAGCCTTAAATTTAATTCCTGGCAAGGTATGCTCCTAATGTAGTTGCTACTATGGCAGGTAAAGTTCATCGATATGTAGATAGGTTGGATACGTATCTGGTCAGAGACTGTACTATTACTTCTTTGAACAAAGATATGGACATAGAAAGAATACAGGCTTTTGCACAAAAATTGGAGGATCAGAGGCAGAGGAGAAGGACACAAGAGTTGGAAAGGGGGCAGGCCAAAAGAGCCATATCCACAGGGCGGTTTACACCACCCCAATGTGAGCTTAGGCCTTAGTTTTCTAATAGACCGCCTAGGTGTATCATTCTCCTACTCTGTAATCAGTGCTCCACCGCAATTTCAAGGGTCTCGAAGTAATCAGTTTGGTCATTGAGGTGAAGGGAAAGATGCCCGGACAATGGGTTATTCGGTAGGCCAACCATTGACTCCTAGGCAGCCTTGTAAATGGTGTGGAAGGAGTCATCTGGGTATTTGTCATGTTGGGACAAATGTTTGTTATTGGTGTGGTGCGCTAGGGCACATGCTGAGGGATTGCCCGAGGATACGTAGGGTGGTATAGCACAACCTACTAGGTCAGCTGTTGCATCATCATCAGTTCCTCCATCAGGTAGGGGTCAACAGGCACCTATGGGTCATGCTAGAGGTGTGAGGGGGTAGCTAGCTCTAGCGGAGTCCAGAATCGCACCTATGCACTGGGGAGCCAGCAAAGTTTGAAAGCTTCACTTGATGTGGTCACAGGTACATTGTGCATCTTTTCACATAATGTATATGCATTAATTGGCCCTGGTTCTACACTATCATACATCACTCCACTAGTTACGGGGAAGCTTAAGAGAATACCCAAATTATCAAACAAATCATTTGAAGTGTCTACACCAACCGGTGAATCTATTATGGCTAGAAGGGTTTATTATGACTGCGTAGTAACTATTTGTGATTGTAACACATTGGCTAACCTGATTGAGCTAGAAATGGTGGAATTTGATGTTATAATGGGTATGGATTGGTTATCTTTTTGCTATGCCACTGTGGATTGCCGAACTAAGAGAGTGTACTTCCACTTTCCAAATGAGGCAGTTGGGGTAGGTAATGTTGGGGCACCAAAGTGGAAGTTTATCTCTTATTTTTAGGCTAGAAAGATAATATACAAGGGGTATATATGTCATTTAGTTAGAGTGAGGGATATAGAGGCAGAACCGCCAATTCTTCAATCAGTTCCAATGGTGAATGCGTTTGTTGATGTGTTCCCTGAAGAAGTCAGGCTTACCTCCTTAATGAGAAATAGATTTTGGTATTGACTTACTTCTAGGAACTCAACTTATTTCTACCGTTCCATGTAGAATGCCCTAACAGAATTGTGTGAATTAAAAGAGCAGTTAAAAGACTTGTTGGAGAAGAGTTTTATAAGACCTAGTGTGTCCTCTTAGGGTGCACCAACGTTATTTGTATGTAAAAAGGATGGCATCTTGAGAATGTGTATCGACTATCGGCAATTGAATAAGGTGACAATTAAGAATAAATACCCCCTTCCCAGGATTGATGATTTATTTGATCAGTTACAGGGTGCCAAATGCTTTTCAAAAATTGATTTGAGATCAGGTTATCACCAAGTGAGGGTGAAGGAGAAAGATATACCTAAGACTGATTTCATAACATGCTATGGTCACTTTGAATTTCTTATTATGTTATTTGGGCTAATGAATGCACCAACGGTTTTTGTGGATCTGATGAACAGGGTATTTAAACCATTCTTGGATGTGTTCGTGGTGGTATTCGTATTTGACATTTTGGTATATTCAAGATCAAAATAGGACCATAAATCACTTACGACAAGTGTTACAAGTTTTTTGTTATCGAGAGGTGTATGCCAAGTTTTCTAAATGTAAATTTTGGCTAAAATCAGTGGCATTCTTGGGTCACATTGTGTCTGATGAGGGAATAAGGGTTGACTCACAAAACATAGAGGCTGTGAAAGATTGTCCAAGACCAACAACACCTACGGAAGTTTGGAGCTTCCTAGGCTTGGTAGGTTATTGCAGAAGGTTTTTTGAAGTTTTTTCTTCTATTTTTGCACCCCTAACAAAGATGACACATAAGGCAACCAAGTTCTAATGGAACGATGCGTGTGAAAGGAGCTTCAAGGAGCTGAAAAATAAGCTAACTTCTACGCCTGTGATAGTACTTCCGAAAGGCACTGAGGGGTATGTAATGTGTTGCGATGCTTCAGGAGTTGTCTTAGGGTGTATACTGACATAGAATGGTAGGGTAATTTCTTATGCATCTAGACAACTACGACCACATGAGAAAAACTATCCAACACATGATGTTGAGCTAGCAGCGGTTGTGTTTGCTTTGAAAATGTGGCGCCACTATTTGTATGGGGTTCACATTGACATAAGTACGAACCATAAGAGCCTGCAATACATCTTTAAGCAGAAAGACCTAAATTTAAGATAGCGGAGATGGCTAGAGCTAATAAAGGATTACGGCATTGATATTCTATACCATCCGGGGAAGGCAAATGTGGTTGCCAATGCTCTGAGTCGTAAGGTAATGATGAATACTGGTGATCCAGCTGTGATAAGTAAAGGAATGGCTAAAGATCTACGTCAGTTAGCCAGTTTAGGAGTTCGCCTTCTTGAAACTCCAGAGGAAGGGGTTATTGTACGTAATGCAATAGCGTCTTCATTGGTAATGGAGGTGAAAGAAAAATAGTTCGACGATCTTATTCTATAATAGCTTAAGGAAAAGGTGAGTCAGGGTACGATAAAGGGCTTTGACCTTACACAAAATGGATTACTTTACTACCAAAATAGATTATGTGTCCTAATGTTAATGGATTAAGAAAGAGGATAATGGAAGAAGCCCATCATTCCCGATATTCCATCCACCCAAGATCAACTAAG
>JAABOM020059919.1:0-12328 GCA_011800125.2 Solanum clarkiae
GCTGCTGGCTTTTCTTGCAGGTGGGTTTAGTCAGTAAAACAGAGGAAACTCTGCCGAAATTTCGGCAGAATTTGTAAGCCGATTTTGGGATCTTTGTGATTCAAGGTTAGTCCAAGTGCCCTATCGGCACTAGTCATGGCCCGGGGTTCGGGTCGTGACAATGAGCATAATTATCCCACCCATGATCTAGAATTAGCAGCCATAGTATTTTCAGTAAAGATATGGTGTCATTATTTATAAGGGCTTCAAGTAGATATGTTCACCGATCATAAGAGTCTCTAATATGTGTTCACCCAAAGGGATCTAAACTTAAGGCAAAGGAGATGGTTGGAACTCCTTCAAGATTATGACATGAGTGTGCATTATCATCTCAATGAGATTAATATTGTGACCGATGCTCTAAGTGGATTTTCCATGGAGGGTACTACTTATATTGATGATGGCAAGAAGGAATTGGCAAGAGAAGTTCACCAGTTAGCTAAATTCGGATTTAGGTTGGATGAAACAAAACTTGTAGGTGCAGTGGTTGTAGATGGTTCTATGTCTTCCTTGGTGGAAGAGGTCAAATCTAAACAAGACTTTGACCTCGTATTGTTAGAATTGAAATCTTTGGTGAAGGATAGCAAGGTGGAGGTTTTTTCCCAAGGGGGAGATGGCATCCATAGATACCGAGGTAGGTTATATGTGCCCAGTATTGATGTCTTGACAAACTTGATCTTGAATGTTCATAATTCATCTTATTCCATTCATCCTGGTTTTACCAAGATGTATAAATATTTGAGGGAAGTGTATCAGTGAGGTGGTATGAACAAGGATATTGCAAATTTTGTAGCGAGTTTCCATAATTATCAACAATTAAAGCCGAACATCAAAGGATGGATATCCTAGCACAAGTATTGAGATTCCTAGTTGGAAGTGGGAAGAAATCGACATTGATTTTGTGATTGGTTTTCCTAAGACTAAAAGGCATTTTGGTTCTTTTTGGGTTATTTTTGATAGAAAGACAAAGTCAGCTCACTTCCTACAAGTTAGAACGACTTATGGTGCCTAAGATTATGACAAGTTGTACATTCATGGATCAATTAGATTGCATGGGGTTTATTGGCTATTATATTGGATTGTGGTGCTCAATTCACTTTGCACTTTTGGAGGTTCTTCCAAAGAGGCCTTAGTACTAATGTCAAGCTTACCAGGGTATTTCACCTACAAATGGATGGTCCAGCTGAAAGAACCACTCAAACTCTTGAGGATATGCTTAGGGCTTGTATCTTGGAGTTTTAAGGTAGTTGGGATGAACATCTTCCACTCATTGAGTTTTCTTACATCAATAACTATCACTCTAACATCAGAATGACTTGCTTTGAAGCTCTACATGGTAGGCATTGTAGATCCTCAGTTGGCTGGTTTGAAGTAGGGGAAATGGCGTTTTAGGTCCGGATTTGGTTACGGAAGCTTTAGACAAGGTGAAGATGATAAGGGAAAGATTGAAGACAACTTAAAGTCATCGAAAGTCCTATGCTGATATTAAAAAAGAACCTTGAATTCTAAGTTTATGGTTGGGTCTACTTGAATGTTTTCCCTGTGAAAGATGTGGTCCATTTTGGAAAGAAAGAAATTAAGCCCTATGAATGTAGGGCCTTACAAGATCTTGAGATGTATTGGTAAAGTTGCATATGAATTAGAGTTGCCCATAAAGTTAAACATGATTCATCTTATCTTCCATGTCTGCATATCGAGAATGTGTTGGAGATCCCAATTCCATTATTCCCTTAGAGGTGGTGAATGTTGAAGAGAATTTGACTTATGAGGAAGTTCTGGATTAAATCTTAGATAGGCAAGTGAAAAAGTGAGAAATAAAGATATAGCATCCATCAAAGTCATTTGAAAGAACAAGAAAGTCGAAAGTGTCACTTGGGAGGACGAAACTTATCTGAAAAAAAGTGATACTTTTATCTCTAACATTGTAATCAAGCTTGAGGTACTATGATTTTTCCTACTTGAGAGTCCCCTATCTTTGCATGTCATTCTCATGTCACTTATGCATGATTATGTGATTTTGAAGTTGCATTGGAAATGTCATTTGAAGTATGTTTTGAAAATTATCTTAATGTACATGTTGCAATTTTCATGTGATGCACATATTCTATCCTTAGATCTTACCCGTAGCACATTTGGGGACTAATGTTCCCAAGGGAGAGATACTATGAGGCCCACATGTTGGTAAGGTGTAAAAGTGCCTAAGAAATTAAATCTGAAAGTTTTCAAAGTATCAATGGGACTTACAAGGGATACTAAGGGTCGTATGTGGTCCCACAGGCCGTATCTTGTGCTCGTGGAATGATGGTCAGACTTGGTTTGAAAACATTGATTTCTAAAGATGAGTATATGAGATACCAGATGATTAGTACTTTGACTTATGACCCATAAGTCTGGTCGTGGGTTGAGGCTCAGAGACAATTTCTGAAGATTCAAAATGTTACCAGACGAAACCTCTTTTCCATGACCCATAGACTGGACCATGGCCTGTAATCTAGGCCCTGTGGTCCTACTTGGCAGGTTTTTAGAAAGGGGAAAATTTGACCTATCCAAATTTCCTAAGTCCAAGCTATGTCATTTGGGCCCCTAAACCTAGCCTTTCTATCCTTATACACCCTCAAAACCTTTGTCCGACTCATTCAGAAAATACCCTAAGTCTAAATCCCTCTCAAAACATTCCCGAGTCTTTCAAAGTCTTCAAGAGGACAGAGCAAGCTAGGGTTTTGGATTTTTCTTAATTCTTCCACAAGATTTCCGTCTCCAATCATAGAAAGGTATATGGGTATCGATTTGTGGAGATCTTTTCTCCTCGAAGCTCAACCATTCCTCTTCCTCATCTATTTTTAAGTTATGGAAATTTATGGATGTTTTTCAAACTCTTTTTTATGATGATTCTATGAAGAAATTTATGGTATTCTACCTTTGTCCATTATATTGCATTGAAATGCCATGTGAAATTGAAGGATTTTTATGAGGGTTTGATGATGCCCTAGCGAATTCTTATTATGGTTTTGGTGGGTGATTTTGAAATGTGCTCGAGCGATTTTTCTTCTTCTCCTCTTATTTCATTTACTCTTGAATCCATGGGTTTACAATTATGTATATTTACCCATCATGATTTGACTAAATATGTATGCCAAGCATCTATGACATTGAGAGCCTTATGGAAAGATATGCAAACTATGAATGATATAAATTTCAAAGGGATGTTATGCATGCCATGAGATATGACAAAATTGTGAAAATTATGAAAGATATGAAGCCCTATTTTGATATTATGAAGCATTGGCTTTGAAGAGCTACTTTATTAAAATATTATGATGCTTTGCATATTATGACTATAAGTATGATTTGGGTATTCTTTGGGATTATGACCTAGCACTAAGAGGACCTTGGTTGATAACCATTGTCTCATAACTATGTTTCCACCATAGCTTTATGAATTAGCAAATGAATCAACATAGCTTGAGTTTCATGATTGACCAAAAGAGGTGGTGTTCCCGTACGCCACATGCTAATTAAATACCTCAAAGAATGGTGTTCCATGAGGTTGTTATCATATATTAACCAAAGAGGGTGGTGTTTCCGTGAGATCATTAGGAAGCACTTTTCAAAATCAGAGAGTTTTCTTAAGGTGCGTATTTTGTTTACCTTGGCAAAATGGACCACTCCTAGTCCGGTGTGGAGTGAACATCAGGATTTCAAGTAATAGCTCGCTTGCTCTTACATGTTGGTTATAGTCCCTTCCCATCTATCTATAATATGTTATGTGACATTATGACTCCTCATGCATATTTTGACTAAGACATTGATCATTCATGACATATTGAGCTTATACCCATCGCTTATGTATATGCATATTGATTAATTTTGACTTATGTTCTTTGTTTCATTACACCCCATATACTTAGTACATTCCAAGTACTAACACATACTTTTGCCTACATCATCTAACCATGTAGGTACTAGAGTTCCTATTCATCCTCCCCCTCCACGTGGTTAGATAATTCGGTTGAAGATTTTATTTGGTAAGTCCTCCACTTTGGGGACAATAGCTATTTACTTTCATACATATTTAACACTTTCATAATTATGGATATTTATCTTTTGAGGGTGATTCCAGGAGATGTCTTGGCTCCTATTTCATTCGTATTAGAGATGTTGTTGGAAGTGTGGATATGTATGTTATGAGGTCGACTCTTATTGTATTTATGTATTATGAAGGACTCCCTTAGCCCTTAATCTCTTCTTGTGCTTATTGTGTGTTGTTAATGACATAGAAGTCGTAAGTCCCTAACTACCCCACAACATGAGTTATGCTTGCCTGCCCCTTAGACTTTATTTGCTATGTGATCCATGTTAATCCTCTTCCCTAAAACATCCGCATAGCATGAGTCTAAAGCCCCATTCTCCCTAGAAGTATGTGATCATTTGTTTTAATTTTTCTTCATCAACAAAGGATGTGCCATGTATGCTTAAGAGGCTTGTTTGGTGTTCCTTCGGGTTCTCCATTCACCGTGTCGCACCTTGGCCTTAGGTTTGGGTCATGACAATAGATGGGTATTATTGGCTCTTTTTGAAGGGCTTTTTAACTATAGCAGCTCCGTTAACTAGGCTCAATCAGAAGAACATAACCTTTGTTTTATCAGAGGAATGTGAGGAAAGCTTCTTAAAATTCAAGGACTTGTTGACTACCTCGCCTGTCTTGATCTTTTCAGAGGAGGGAGTTGACTTCACTGTGTACTGTGATGCATTAGGTATTGGTTTATGAGGCATGTTGGTGCAAAAGGGGAAGGTGATTGCGTATTCCTCAAGGAAGTTGAAGATCCCTGAGATGAATTATCATACCCATGATTTTGAGTTAGCGATGGTGATATTTGTCGTGAAGCTGTAGTGGCACTATCTATATGGCGTTTATTATGAGATCTTTATTCTCACTGCAGTTTGCAGTATATCTTTATTCAGAAGGATCTGAATTTAAGGTAAGACCATACTATACCATCTGTAATAGGGCAATGTAGTGGCCGCTGCTTTGAGTAGGAGGACTTCTACCATGGGCAACTTTGCAGCCACCCGGGTAGAGGAGCGACCCTTGTCTACAAATGCTAAGAGGTTGGCCAATGGGTTAGTGTGGCTTTGGGTTCGATGAGTGTGGTGTGCTAGCTTTAATATAGGCCCAATCATCTTTGATGGATCAGATCTATGAGCATTAATTTAAGGATAAGAAGCTACGCCTCATTCGAGACAAAGTGACTAGAGGTGAGGCCATGGAGGCCATACTTGATGTCGATGAGGTTTTTAGGATTGGGAGTCGAATTTGTGTTTTTAAGGTAGGTGACTTGATCAATTTGATACTTGAAGAAGCTTATTATGCTACATATTCCTATAATGTATTCTCTTTAAAAAAGCTATTCCCTCGAGATTAAATCAACCCCTACTTCACAACTCTTTGACTTGAATTTGTATCGTTATAGAAATCGATTTTCTTGAATCGTCAAAAGGAATGAGAGAGGGGTTTTTGTTAGTGCAATTTATTATTTTGATGCAATTATGTATGTTAAACAAGCCTTAACAACAAGTATTGTTTGTGAACAAAATAAACAAGGAGTGAAAAAGGAAAAGTTGGGAAGCCACCTTATTGGACAATTTTTCTTTTAACATAAAATATATTTTTCCCCAAAGTAAGTCGGTTTCAAGACCATATAAGGCCTTATAAACTCTATTATGACCTTATATTTGACAAAAACACACGAAATAAATCAGTTGCTTGTAGTACAATGATAACAACATACCAGTGAAATCCTACAAGTGGTGTCTGGGGAGAGTAGAATGTACGCAGACCTTACCACTACCTCATAGAAGTAGAGAGGCTATTTCCTGGGAACCCTCATCTCAAAACCCATAAGCAGAAAGAATTAGATATGACAAAAAGGAAAGGGAAGAGAAGAAACGGAAGGAGCGATTAACAACGAATAGCATATGATAGTATGTAAATATGATAAAACTAACACATATAACAGATAATGAGAACACACAATAATAATAATATTAATTTAACCTGCTACTCTGATTCGCGACCTCCACTTCTTTCTATCTAAGCTCATGTTCTTAGTGAGATCGAGTTCTGCCATGTTATGTTTGATCACCTCCCCCTAGTACTTCTTCGGTCTACCTCTACCCCTCCGTGCAGCCCCCAAAACTAACCTCTCGCACCTCCTAACAGGAGCATCGATACTCCTTCTCTGCACATGTCCGAACCATCGCAGTCTCGCTTCCCTCATCTTTTCGGCCACTGGGGCCACCTCAAGTTTCTCCTGAATGGTCTCATTCCTAACCTCGTCACTCCTAGTGTGACCACACATCCATCTCAACATCCTCATCTCTTCGACATGCATCTTCTGAATATGTGCATTTTTAATTGGCCAACACTCTACCCCATATAACAATGATGGTCTAACCACCACTCTGTAGAACTTATCTTTGAGTTTAGGTGGTATCTTCTTGTCACACAATACTCCAGAGGCAAGCCTCCATTTAGTCCATGCTTCCCCAATACGATGTGTGACATCATATTTTGTCTTTAAATTGCGTAGTCTGTAGTAATTCTGGAATATCTCATTGTATATAGTTATAGTTTTAGTGTGTAAATACGTTTTGGAAAGCTAATTGGGAGAAAACCTTCACTTTTCCATCTCTCACCAAGGCCTTTAACTTTAACAAGGCGGGGGTCAAGATCTTCCTTTGCCTTGACCTCCTTAATCAACGAAGATTTAGAACAATCAACAACCACAATACCACCATTATCAACCTCTTCCAACCTAACCCCTAGTCCAGCCAACTGATAAACCTCTCTACCCACCTCCTTACCACTATCATCAACATGATCTAGGGTATTCATAAACACCCTACTCAAAGCATTGGCCACAACACTAGTTTTATGGGGGTGATAATGCATACTCATATCATAATCTTTAAGAAACTCTAACCACCTTCGTTGTCCTAAGTTGAGATCTTTTTAAGTGAACACATATTGGAGACTCATGTGATTGGTAAACACATCAACATGTACCCCATACAAATAGTGACGCCAAATCTTTAAAGAAAATACCACGATGGCCAATTCAAGATCATGGGTGGGATAATTCTTTTCATGCATGTTGAGTTGTCTAGAGGCATAATCTATTACCTTACCATTATGCATCAAAACACAACCCAAACCGATTCTTGAGGCATCACAATACACAACAAATGCTTCTAACCCTTCTGGTAGATACCAGATAGGAGCGTAAACAAGCTTATCCTTCAAAGTTTTGAAATTCTTTTCACACTCATCGGTCCATGCAAATTTTTCCTTCTTTTGGGTCAACTTAGTCGTAGGAGAAGCAGTAGAAAAGAACTCGTTAAAAAACCTCCAGTAGTAACCCGCTAAGCCCAACAAACTTCTAATGTCTGATGGAGGCAAAGGGAGGCAAAGCTCTAGGCCAATTTCTAATCACTTTCATCTTTTTAAGATCCACCTTAGTGGCATCACCCAACACCACATGACTTAGGAAGGTAACCTCTTTCAACCAAAACTCATATTTCGCATATTTGACATAAAACTTCTCCTCCCTCAATTTTTGTAACACCACCCTCAAATGATCCACATGCTTCTCCTCACTATGGGAATAGATCAAGATAAGGTTTCATCATAAACCCAATTGGTTATTTCCAATTATGTAAATCAATAGTTCAAACCGCACTCAAATCAATAAATACCACCACAAACAAATAAAGTAGGGTTTAAAGACCCCATTCATAAGATCCATGAAGATAGTCGATGCATTAGTCAAACCAAAGGACATAACCACAAACTCACAGTGCCTATACCTAGTGCGGAAGGCCGTCTTGGGAATGTCACACTCCCTCTCTTTCACTTGGTGATACCCGAACCAAAGATCAATCTTAGAGAAGTGACTAGCCCCTTGAAGTTGGTCAAAAAAGATCATCAATCCTTGGTAGAGGATACTTATTCTTTGTGGTAACCCAATTAAGTTTCCAGTAATCAATAAACATCCTAATAGAATCATCCTTCTTCTTCACAAACAACACTGGTGCACCCTAAGGTTATTGGTTACGACTAACGAAACCCTTCTCCAATAAATCCCTCAGTTTCTCCTTCAACTCCTTTCATCCGCCTGATCCATACGGTAAGAGGGAATAGAAATGTGTTGAGTATCGGGAAAGAGGTCTATGCAGAAATCTATTTCCCTTTCGGCAGGAACACCGAGTGCTCACTAGGAAAGACATCAAGGAACATATTAACCACCGGAACCAACTCTATAGGAAGGACTTTAGACTCAACATCCCTAACCCTCACAAGATGATAGAGACATCACTTAGAAATAAACTTTTGGGCATTAATGCAAGAGATGAATCTACCCTTTACCACCACATCGTGACTCTCCCACCCAAGGCGGGTTCATTAGGGAATTAAAATTTGATCCTATAGGTTCAACAATTAATAGAGGCATAATATACATGCAACCATTCCATTCCAAGAATGACATCATAATCTACCATATCTAACTCAACAAAATCACAAGGTAATATTTTATGCAAAATGAAAATAGGATAATTTCTATAGACTCTTCTAGCAAGAATGGATGCACTAACGGGAGTAGACACCTCATATGCCTCACATAACAATTCGGATTTAACATGAAGCATTTTGGCAAAAAAGAGAGTAACAAAAGAAAGAGTGGCATTCGGGTCTACCAATGCATACACGTGAAAATCAAAGACTTTTAACATACCAGTGATGACATCGAGCACCTCATTTACCCCTTGTATCCCTTTAAGAGTATAGAACTGATTGTGCCTTGGGGCACCACCTTGTTGGCCTCCTCTTCCCCTAGGGCCCCATTTGCATCTTGGCCTTATGGATGACCATCTCTACCCTTGTGTTGATTACGAGGATAATCCATCACCTTATGGCCCACTTCACCACACCCATAACAAGCATTAGTATCCTTCAAATATGGGCCATGGTGACCTCTACCACATTACGGTTACATAGTATTGGCACCACACTACCATCTCCTTGGACCCTTGGGTAGCCATTACCAAACCTTCTATTAGGAGCATTAGAAGAACTTTGGCGTTGATTAAACCGACCACCCTTGGGACTTTGGAACCTACCTTCAAAATGGGCCATCTTGGCCTCATTACCCTTGGTCTTTCTCAACTTTTACCCCTCCAATTTTTCAGTATAAGACATCAAGCGTAACAAGTCCATATCACCTATTAACATGGTGGCACGACACTCCTCATTCACAAAATCAGATACACCCATCACGAACATGTTCATCCTAGAGCTTGACTCGACCACAAATTAAGGAGCATATTTGGAGAGTTGGTTAAACTGGAGGGCATACTCCCTCACACTCATCGACCCTTCCTTTAGAATCATGACTTCCATCATTGTCCTCCCTTAGCTTAAGAGGGAAGAATCGATTGAGAAACACCGCCTTAAACTCCTCCAAAAGGATCACAATGTTGTTCCCCTTCTCCTCCTTTCATTGAGTAAATCATATTTTGGCCACCCCTCTGAGTTGGTAGGACGCCAACTATGCTTTCTCTTCCAACCCAAAACCCATGATATACAACACTTTGTACACCTCATCAATGAATTCTTGAGGGTCCTTATCCACTTTATACCCATGGAACTCCGGTGGGTTCATCCTCATAAAATCCCTCACTCTAGATGTTAGAGTATGACCACGAGGGGATTGGGCCCCTTAGTTGATTTGATTAGTCATGGCTTGAGCTAACATGGCAAAAGCATCTTGGAACTCTTCATAAGCCATTTATTCTTTGGGTGTACAAGTTGTTCTTCCTCTTAGGATAGGCATGATCTAAAGTAGCAAAGAACATTCATTAGGGAAAAACATTACCTTAACTTCTATAACACGACATAGATCAAGAAGAAGGAAAACATTTCCTAAAACGCGTCATAGCCTCTTACTTATAGTTGTGGTGCACTCATAACTATGAATAAGACTCTAATCGGCACGATATGTTGGATGCGAGGACCATTAACAATCTAGTGCTTAGATACAAAGTTTATCACAACCCAAGCCTAGGGCATAGACATGACATGGCAAATAGGAACCCAAAGGGACCCCAAATAAGCTTCTTAGCATATCATTTACACATTCTTGGTCACAGAAGCAATAGAAAAATAATAAGAGAGTATAAATGAGGATAAAGGGTCTAAGGAAAGTCTTTAATAGCAGAAAATATAAAAGAGTCAAAGCTTAAGCACAATTATATCATTAATTCCAACAACACTTCTAGATAAAGACTTGAGCGGGGGGAAAGATACTTTCTTGGCTCACCCTCATAGTGTAAAGAGTTCAACATTAAGAAATGACAAAGTCAAGAGTAGCATAGCTAATGTCCCTGAACTTTGAGGACTCACCAATAGCTTATCTTCAAGATGACCAATGAGTCACGAAGAGGATGATCGTGAGGAGCTATGGTTCCTACATGGTAACATCATATAGCATAGAATATGCATTAGTATATTTTAATGTACTAAGTATGTAGGACGTAATACAACAAAACATAGGCATCATAGCCAAAATACATAATAATAAGCAAGGAATGGTATATTAACAACATGGCATACATGATCAATGCTTGAAGTAAAACATGCTTTTATAGAACATAATGCACGTGTAGGTAGAGATCACCATCATAGACCAAGAGAACTAGTACTTGGAAACCAAGGCATACCACCCCTTTGGGAAGTGATTGAGGAATCTACCCCTCAATATGTAGATGGGCATACCACCTCCCATCGAAGTGATTGAGGAATCTACCCCTCAATTTGTAGATGGGCATACCACCCCCCATCGAAGTGACTGAGGAATCTACCCCTCAATTGGTAGATGGGCATACCACTCCCCATCAAAGTGGTCAACATATACACCCCTCAATATGGTAAATGGGCATACCACCCCCCATCAGAGTGGTCATGGTATATACCCATCAACATGGTAGATGGGCATACCACCACCCATCAAATTGGTTGTGGCATATCACCCCCTCAACAAGGTGCTCAACTTGTAACACTATAAATACTTTTTATGAAAAAAAACACATAAAATACATTCCTTTCATCATAATAAAGTCACTTAGCTCATTAGTCATGTGTTAGACCTTCAATAACTCAAGAATCCCTAACCGAACATTTTATCAAACACTTGGTAGGTGTGTAATGCTAGTTCAAAATCATGCAATTCAAGAGTGAAATCATGTGAGAAAACTTAATGTAAATCAACCCACCAACCGTTGGTAACACAGTCATGGAAGATATATTGGAACCCCTCATCAAATCTTATCATAGAATAAAGATTTGTAGCTTAAAACATGCTTAAACAGTCTACATTTCATGAAACCGCAACATAATTTATAATCAAATTCATAGCAAGAGATACCCATGGCTAAATCAACTTGAAAACATGTAATTTATATAAAAAGGGAGGTTGGGCACCATGGGCGAAAGGATCCAATAGTTGAAACCCATATACCTTAACTTTGGAGATTTCCTTGGTGAAGATTTAAATGGGAACTTGAAGCTTGAATGAATTCCTTGTGACCCAGAATGAGTTGGGACACTAGATTTTGAATGAAATATTTGGTTAAGTGTTACAGAATGTTTTGGGGAATGTCATGAATGATATGGGGTTGAAAAATGACTAAGTATAGGTGTTTTTATGCATACGAAGGCTTACGCCCAAGGCCTGAAAGCCTTGGACTGAAACAGGAAAACTGGCGTAAAATTAACACTAGTTCATTTCCTGGCCACATCGCACCATGGGCGCGGATCGATTATGTTTTTTGTAAATTTTGGAAAATGAAATTTTGATACAATTGCTCTAAAATTGGGGTTTTACCCATCTCCCACTCAATTTTTTCCGCGATCATGAATGCAAAGTTAGGTTTTTGATTTCATGCAATGATTTTGAGATATACAGAAATTACGAATTTGGGCATTTTTGAAGAATATTTTTAGGTACTTTTTTGGGGCGTTTCTTTACATGCAATAGCTTCTTGGCCAAATTCCCCAAAGATATAGTCAAATTAATAGGATCCAAATGCACTACAGCGTGCGCCTTGGAAAGTAGAACAATATAGACCCATATTTCTCTTAATTTCGATGAAAAATGATCAAGATACCACTACATGAAGTTTTCGATAAACCACGACAATATAATTAGCTAAAATAGGAGTTTTACCTAAATAT
>JAABOM020059920.1:0-12327 GCA_011800125.2 Solanum clarkiae
CATGGACCACCCTTAGTTACACTGTGGAATCATGTACTTTATGTTCTTTATAATACTTTACCTTTACTGTATAATCTGTGCACAACGGTAAAACAAATGACCAACTGATCAGTGGTGAACTGTATCGGGTTCGTCCCTGGCTAGGTTTTACTTAAACCCTCGGGCTACCCCCGTTGATAGGATCGTCCCTGGCTAGGTTCTATCTCCACCCCTCGGGCTACCACCTATAAAAAACTATATACTTTATTTTCCAATTACTTTTGAGATGATTCTTATCGTGGTCACAATATTGGAGCTGTAGGACTATACATGTAACATGTAGATAATCATACAAGACAATATAACAATGAAAATGAGTACATTACATAAATAATGAAATGCGTAAGAAATGGACAACTCGTGAACTTTATCTAGGAACAAGAACTCATGTAACTTAGTATCCAAACATGTATACAGTTTTGAAGGTGACTACGTATGGAATTATATGAACATATACAAGAGTAGAGACATGGTTAATAGTGTGTCGGAGTTGGTGAATGCCTTTATTTACCAAGGAGAGATCTTTGTTTCATGCCAAGTGATACGAAATCGAGTAACCTTACATACCTCGTTGTATGACCTCGTTACTACCTCGAGATAACCTTCCCTTCCTTCAAATACTTATCTAAAATATAGTAGGTAATAAAACTAACATTAATAGTCAATATATACTCCTTGGCATCACAATCACATAAGAAAATAATACATGGGCAGCAAGCAGGTAATTATAAACCCGAGCGTATTCCTTTAACCTTTACGCCCATAATCATGTTTTCTAATACACATTAGCATGTACACATTATGTACAGCCTATTTCAATGCCATAACCATCTTACAATAGCTCACAAATCACAACATATTACAATTCCATACAATCTAAAAATGGACAGCATAACCTTACCTTCCTTCGCTACCTTTCGATGTCGATAACTCCAAAACTATTGCAACTTTAATCAAATTGTTCCAGCAACATTCACACATATAAACAGACCTAAAACAGTGTTATAACAGCACTTAATAAGTCATTAAGGATGTGAGCTAATAGACTTATATACAACAACCCGCAAGTTCCAATCAACAAGACGCTTAAGATAACACAATAAAATGTGCTTGTTAAAGGAAACCAAAATCAGGGAAACAACCTTAGGTGATGTTTATAACTCAAAACATGTTAGGAACACAAAGTTATCTTCATAATGCAACTCAAAAACCATAGAAAAATCACCAAAACGAAAGGAAAAGGTGCAGCAACTTTCAGCACAGAATCTGTCCAGATTTTTCAGCACCAACATACTCGCATATGCTTCTTGTTTTTCATAAGAAAACCATAATAAACACATGTATAAATTTACTTGCCAATACCTTCAAGGTATAGGGCTTCTATAAGAACCCTAGAAGTCCCTTTTAGCTACTTCACAAAGTTAAGAAAAGTTGAGAGAACTTTAAGAGACAAATCTGATTTTTTTGTGAGTTCAAGTGAACAATGACTTGTGGAGATGCTTTGGAGCCCTTTATAATGAGCTATTATGCCGATCTTCTGTTGATATATTTAACATCTTATACCACACATTATCAAGTTTCTTATCCACCAGCTTAGCCCTCAAACTTAGGCCTAAATGTGTCTCCAAGTTGATGGGCTTGGCTGCCTATTTTCAGCTTTCACTTACTTAGTTTTGGGCCCAATTTGCTAAGTGTGTTGTGATGTATTTGTGCCCTTTTTATTATAATTCTTGGGCTGAAAATGTAGCCATTTATGATGCTAAAATATGGGCCAAAGTTACACCCTTAACACAGACTTTATACATAATCGAACTTAGACAAATCGATGTCGAGCCTTGCCTCCGTTTAGCTAGCAAATTTAAGCTAAGCAAGTAGGTGACTGACCTGCTAGCTTATTAAGTCCTGTAAGAACCTCAATTCTTTCATTTTATTTAAGGTCATACTCTCCTCAATTAGACACAAAACATGTATACACTTGACCCTTTTAAGCGTTAAATGCACATATAGCCCATTAACACAAGATTCAAGCACTTTTAAAAATTAGTGCTAATTTGACCAATCCATGTCATATTTAATTTGAATTGATACTAATATTGTAAGGTATGGGGTGTTACAATAATAATAAGCAAAGGATAGTATATTAACAACACGGCGTGCATGACCAATGATTGAAGTAAAACATTTTTGTATAGAACATATTACATGTATATGAAGAGACCATCATCATAGACCAAGCTAACTGGTACTTGGAATCCAAGGCATACCACCCCCTTGGAAGGTGATTGAGGTATCTACCCCTCAATTGGTAGATAGGTATAAAACCCCCTATCAAAGTGATCAAGGTATATATCCCTCACCAAGGTAGATGGGCATATTACCCCCCCCCCCCCATCATAGTGGCCAAGGTATATACCCCTCAACTTGGTAGATGGACATAGCACCCCCCATCAAAGTGGTCAAGGTATATACCCCTCAACATGGTAGATACCTTTCATGAATTCATCACATATATACATCCCTTTCATCATCGTAAAGTCACTTGAATCATAGGCCATGCAATAGATCATCAATAGCTCAAGAATTCTTATCTATATATTTTATCAAACACTTGGCGCGTGTGTAATGCTAGTTCAAAATCATGCAATTCAAGAGTGAAATCAAGTGATAAAATTTAATGTAAATCAACCCACTAACACTTGGCAACACCCTCATACAAGATACATTGAAACCCTTCATTTAATCTCATAAAAGATCATAGATTCATAACTCAAAATATGCTTAAACAATCAACATTTTATGAAACCCCAATATAGTTTACAATCAAATTCATAATAGGAGATACCCATAGATAATTCAACTTGAAGACATGCAATTTCCATAAAAAGGAAGGTTGGGCACCATGAGTGAAAGGACCCAATGGTTGACACTCACATACCTCAAATTTGGATGTTTCCTTGATAAAGATTTAAATGATAACTTGAAGCTTCAATGAATTTCTTGAGATCCGAAAATGAGTTTGGGACACTTGAATTTGGATGACATATTTGACTAAGTGTTAGAGAGGATTTTGGGGAATGTCTTGAATGATATGAGGTTGAAAAATGACTAAGAATAGGTTTTTTTTATGCATAGGAGGGCTTAAGTGCAAGACCCCAAGGCCTTGGACTGAAACAATAAAACCAACAACAAAATAACGCTAGGCCATGTTGTGCTACGGACGTAGATCCTCTTTGTTTTTCATAAATTTTGGAAAATGAAATTTTATTATGGTTGCTCTAAAATCGGGGTTATACCTATTTCCCACTCAATTTTACCACCTGATCACGAATATGAAGTTGAATTTTTAATATCACATATGGATTTTGAGATATATGAAAATTACAGTTTTGGGCATTTTCGAGGCATATTTTCGGACACTTTTTAGGTCGTTTCATTGAGCTAAATATAATAATTGTCTAAATCACTCTTGAAAGATATGATTGGGATGAGATGTGTTGGATGATTGATAGGCTGGAAATCTTGATTGTGATAGAGCTAATGAATTGACAAGAGTCCTTTTTAGACTCATGATTTGTTTGATTGAGATTGATTGTCTTATGAACATTGAGTTTGAGAGGAGTATTGAGCACCGGATTTGGTGAGAGTAATTAATATTTGAATTCAATAACTATATAGCCAAATGTATAAAAGTATTGAACCATTAAGTCGAATTTTTCCTATGTCCCTTGTAGGGACTTGATTGATTCGACTAGATTCATGATTGGTTGATTCACCATTTACCTGGGGAAAGTATTGGATAATTGTGGCAACATCAACAAGATTGTCGTATGATGAATGACTCATAAGTGATTGTTGTTGGATAAGAGAAACTCCCAGATGAGCCTTGATAGTACTCCATAATGATTGATTTGATTGTGCATAAATGATTTGACTGAGTTGCATGCTAGAGTTTCTTTTAGAAGCATTATTTTACTATAAAAATCTTGATCCTTTACTGAGTCAAATTATAGGTTATTGAGTTGATTGATTGATTGTTTGATCTTATTAGGTTGATTTGTATTGAGCTTTACTAGTTCTTTGCCGTCTTATATACTAGTATATTTAATATACTGACGTTCATTTGGGCCTGCACATTTTACGATACAGATGCAGGTAATGAAGATCTTCAACAGGCGCATTGTTGAAGACCAATCATTACATTTCAGACTTGGTGAGTCTTCCTTGCTATTCGAAGGAGCTTTTTTTTATTTTATCTTAATTAGTAGTGTTTCTTTTGAGGTAGCCCGGGTACGCCAAAGATACCTTCCCGGGGTGTGACAACAACTAACAAAGAATAAATAACAAAAAAGACAACATCATATCCAATAAAATCTCCTAAGTGAGGTGTGGAGAGGATAAAATATACGTTGACATTATCACTGCCTCGTGAAGATAGAGAGATTATTTCAAAAAAAGAACCTCAAAATAATTACAATATAATAATTAAATTCTATAATATAATTAAATATAACTTAAACATGTTCAATCCAAATGTCGCTTCAATTTTTGTTATTCTATACAAAGAATCAAAAGGCATAAATATATCATTGTATAGTTTATACTTCCATTAAAAATTAGATCATCTATACTACTATCATGAAATCAAGTGCCCAATCATGCCATTATATATTAATGGAAAAAATATATCAAGCTTTCGCAGTATGGTCTACCACATTTTTCACGCGGCCACTAATAAATGGTCATGCCACTAATTAAACTATTCTAATTCAAAATTCAACTAAATTAAAATGCTCATCCAAATTTATTTCTCTGATCAATAACCAAGGACTAATTAAATAATTAAAAAAATTTATCCCACTAATTGAGAAACCGATGAAAGATCTTGTCGGAAACACATTAGGTAATGCGAGACGGCTTCATCAATTTTAGAAATTTGATTTTTATGTTTTTACATAAAAAAAAAAAGCCCTACTATTTTAAGTAGTTTTGATCTAGAAGGAAAAAACTTTCCGTAAAATCCTCTCCATAATTTATGTAAAAATAAAAATTTCTTTTATATTAGTAATTAGCTCTTTATCATCCCTTTTCCTCAATAATATTCTTTCTTCGATTTAATTCGATTTGTCTACTCAATAATGTAAGATTTGGCATTGGCAATGTTAAAATCCCAACACGTTACCACTTGCTCTGTGTTAGTGGAGGAGGAATTAAATATGGACTGGGTTAAAAGGAAAAGCGGGACGAATAAATTAAATTTATGTGAATTTTTAATTTGACTAATTTAAATAGTGACGTGGCTCATTCATTGTTGGTCATGTGTAAAATGTGGTATATGAAAATTGACTATATTTTTTTGTTAATAAATAATGACCTGAATAGGTACTTTAAGTTAATATCACAGATGGTCACTCAACTATTGATTTTTTTCACAGAAAGTCACTTAACTTTCATTGTTAACTCTGAAGTCACTTAACTATGAGTTCTTTTCTCAGAAAGTCACTTAACTTTAGATTTTTAACTCAAAAGTCACTTAACTATCAATATTTTACTCTCAAAATCACTCAACCTATTTAATTAATTTTTATTTCCAATCAATATTTTAAAATTTTAAAATATATCCTTTTAAACCATTTCATAACCCGACCCACGTAAAAAAACCAAAAAAAAAAAAAATGGACCCAATTATTTGATTCTTCTTACTCAAACAATTTTTCATGAAAATTATTTTCTCCATAAAAGTAAGGGCTACATCCTCTCCCCTGCAACCAACAACCCAGCACCACTCCTTTTTTTTGAAAGATGAAAAGAACAAATTACTATGTTATTACCAATAAAACACCAATCTTATCCTTTTGCAAGACAAAATTGAACAATTTGGAAGAGAGAGAGAAATGAATTATGAAATGAAAATGTTATTCACTCCGTATTAATTACATATGGACCCTCCTTTATATACAAATACAATACATCACATGCTTTGTAACTAATTATGATTAGTAGTATAAATAACTTTAACTACCATCATTTACTAACTTTAACAACTCTAACTAACTACTTGGTGACTCATCACCCTCAATACTCCCCCTAAACTAGATGTATTGAAGATATTCAGAATACCTAGCTTGGCTAGCAAAAAATCATGTTGAGACCTTCCCAAGGCCTTGGTCAGCAAATCAGCTTGCTGATTTCTTGTATTTATGTAATCTATCCTTATAAGTCTTGTTGTAGTCTTTTTCGAATGAAATAACAGTCTATTTCAATGTTCTTAGTACATTCATGGAAGAAAGGATTTGCTATAATCTGAATCACAGCTTCACTATCACAATGAATGCCAACTGGTGCTTCTAATTCCAACTACAGCTCCTTGAACAAATTTGTTACCCATACCACTTCAACAGTCAAGTAGCAAGGCTCCTATATTCTGTTTCAGCAGAACTTCTTGAAACAGTAACTTGCTTCTTAGATTTCCATGTTATCAATAACTTTCCATACTTCAATATGTAACCAGTAACTGACCTACTTGTATTTGGACATGCAGCCCAATCAGCATCACAATACCTTATGAGATGTGTGTATTTTTCAGAACTCATGAGCAATCCTAGACATGGTGTTAACTTAATATATCTGACCACCCTCAATGTTGCATTCCAATGAGAAACCTTTGGCCTTTACATAAATTGACTCAAACATAGGACAGAGAAGGCTATATCTGGTCTAGTGCTTATGAGGTACAAAAGCTTCCAAATCATTCTTTGATACCTACTTACATCAGGGAACAACCATCATTAGCATCAGTAGGGAAATATGCACTTGTGAGCTTCACATTGCACTCCAAAGGTGTTGTTGCTGGTTTGACTCCTGCTAGTCTAGCCTCAGACACTAGCTC
The DNA here is from genome assembly GCA_011800125.2 of Solanum clarkiae. Lineage (NCBI taxonomy): Eukaryota > Viridiplantae > Streptophyta > Magnoliopsida > Solanales > Solanaceae > Solanum > Solanum clarkiae. The sequence goes on from JAABOM020059920.1 coordinate 6,926, forward strand.
AAGAGCATATTTTCTTTGGCTCATGACAATACCTTGTGTTGATCTACTTAATTCAATCCCAAGGAAATATTTCAATTTTCCTAAATCCTTAATCTTGAAGTAGTGATGTAACACCCCTTTTGTTTCTTGTATCAGCTTGTAATCATTTTCAGTAATCAGTAAATCATCCACATAGACCAATACTATCACCAGAGTTGATCCTTTTCTCTTAGTAAATAAAGGGTATTCTAGATGACTCTGAATGTATCCTGATTGTGACAATGTAGTTGTCAATTTGACATTCCATTGTCTGGATGCTTGTTTGAATCCATAAAGAGACTTAACAAGCTTACACACGTGATACTCCCCCTTATTGCCAAACCCCTTAGGCAATTTCGTATATAAATCTTCTTATAGGAATGCATTGAAAATATCCATTTGATAGATCATGCAATTCTCACTAGCTGCTATTGCAATAATAGATTTGACAGTAATCATTTTTACCACAACACTGAAAAGTTTCTTGATAATCAATGCCCTCTGTTTGACTATATCCCTTAGCTACCAACCTTGCCTTGAATCTTTCAACCTCTACATTTGCTTTGTACTTAATTTTGAAGACCCATTTGTAGCCTATAGCCTTTTTACCTGGTGGAAGTTGTACAATCTTCCATATACCATTGGCTTCAAGTGCATTAATCTTTTGCTTCATGGCTTCTATCCACCTTGGATCCTTAATGGCTTCCTCATAGTTTTTTGGTTTTGTATCTGATGATATGTTGCTCAAATAAGCTTGATAAGAAGTGGAAAGTTGATCATAGGAAACATAATTGGCCAAAGAGTATAGATGAGCAGGTTTAGACACAGTTGTCACGTAATCCTTCATCCAGATGAGTGGTCTGGATATCCTGGTAGAGGTTCTTTGAGCTATAAGACCTATGGTACTAGAATTCCCTGCTGAATTACTCACTCTTGTCATCTCATTCCTGCTGGCATCTTCAAGAGCATGAACTGAGGTCCCCTCTAAGTCTAAACCAGTCTGCAAGGAGTCAGCTGCAGTACTATTATTCACAGGAACAATATCTGTAGCAGCATAATCTTCATTAATAGTGGGTGTAGTTGTCAACACATCATCATAATCAGTAAGTGGTTGATCCAAAAAAAGAGGCACATGCTTGGACTTCATCATCCTGAAAGGGAATACATTCTCCTTGAAAACAACATCCTTTCTCACTACGAACCTTTTGTAACTTATATTGTATAAAATACAACCTCTCTGAGTAGTTAGATATCCCATCATGACACAAACATCTGCTCTTGATGAAAACTTATCATTCTTGACCAAGTTGGTTGCATAACAAAAGCATCCAATTGTTCTCATATGATCCAATTGTGGTTTAATCTTGTGGAATACTTCATATGGTGACTGTTTGTGTAACGCTTCAGTAGACATTCCGTTGATTAAGTACACATCTCCTAAGACACATTCTCCCCAAAATCTGATTGGAATTGAACCTTGAAATCTGATAACTCTTGCAACTTCCAAAATATGCCTATGTTTCTTTTCTACCACTCCATTTTGCTGTAGATTATGTGGACAACTGCTTTCATAAATGATCCAAAGAGATGCAAACAATGCACTACACTCCTTGTTAAAGAACTTAGAACTATTGTCTGACCTTATCTTCTTTATTTGCCTATTAAACTGATTTTTAAATAAGACAATAAAGGATTTTAAGGTAACAAATACATCACTCTTGAACTTCAACAAAAACAACCATGTCAATCTTGAATTATCATTCACAATTATAAGAAAGTACCTAAAATCATTGTGTGTAGGAATCTTATAAGGCCCCCAAACATTAATGTGAATTAGATCAAAGATTGCACTACTTTTATTCATACTAGTAGGAAATGAAAGTCTGGTTTGTTTGGCCATAGGACATACTGAACAAGCATTACATGTTGCTCCACTTGTTTCTCTATTCACTAGTGATCAAAGCCCATCCTACTATGCCATAGCATACATTTTGCATCATCAGTAGTTGCCACCAAGGCTGTATTATTATCATCAACATCTCTTGTAGAAGAAAAACTGTTTGGGAAGTAATATAAACCATCTATCTCCTTACCAACCCCCCTCACCTTTCCATTGAAGAGGCCTTGAAAAACACAAAATTAAGAAAAGAAACGAACAAAACACAATAATTTTCTGATTAGTTGTGACACTAAGAGTAGATCATGTTTGAAATCAGGTAGCACCAAAATATTTTTCCCAGTGTACCACAAGTTGGAATCAAATAACGCCCTGAATGTGTTACTAGAGTAGTCTGTTCAGTGGGCAAAAGTACTTTCCTCCCTGTTAGTAACACTATCCAGCATGCTAATTTTAGATGTCATGTGCGAGGTTACCCCAGAATTAACAATCCAGCTATCTACCTTATCAGTCATATAATACTGATCACTAGCACTCATCACATTATAAGAATCAACATTCTTTGTAGTAGAAATAACATTGACAGTGTTAGTGACATTACCTACTATGTTTGCTATGTCTTCAACCCTTTCATCTTAATTCAGAATCTTTAAATTCCTCTGATATTGGCTTGGAGTATAAGTTTTTTGCATAGCCAATGTCTTCAAGCTTGTGCGTACAAAGTTAACATCATGTGAAACAGGTGCAGATTTCTGTTCTTCTGCAACATATCCAAAAACATCCTCATTCTTTAAGTCCTTGTCTTCCTTTTCCAATTACACATTATTTGCCACTCCTTTCCCTTTGTTTGAAATAAATCCTTTGTTTAAACGTGTAAACCCTTGATCTGATTTCTTCTTGAACTTCCAATCATCAGGATACCTAATAAGCTTGTACATATGTTCCTAGTATGTCCATGTAACTTGCAATAATCACAAAATAGATTCCAGTTAACGTTCCTTCTTCCATTAGCATTGTAGCTACCTTTCTCATAGCTAGTACGACCATCAGTATGCATACTTCCACTTTTCACATTTTCTCTTCCTGCATACAAAGCTGCTGCCTCAACTACATCTCCATTTGTACTCATACTTGAAGTAATTCTCTGACTCTCATCAGCCATAACCATCATATATGCTTTGCTAATGATTGGCAGGGAGTTCATCATCAAAATTTGGCTATGCGCATGGCTATATACATCACTTAGTACCATTAGAAAAGCAAACAATCTCAAATATTGTAGATGATCTACATAGGCTCTGGATCTATCACAATTGTATGATGGAGGTGGTACAAGAGCATTGAATTCATCCCATTTCAATTTCAATTTAGTAAAGTAAGCTGAGATAGACAGATTGCCTTGATGAATTGTATAGATTTCTCTATGTATCTTGTAAATTCTAGATCCATCAACCTTATCAAATCGTTCCTTCATATTTGCCCAAACCATTGCGGCATCTGAGGCATACACAATTTCATTGAGTATTTCCTTCAAAACAGTGTTCATGATCCACTCAAGGACGAATGCATTACACTTCTCCTATTGCTCATCTAATTCTGGTGCATAATCAGCTTTCCGGCATGTCCCTAACACAAATCCAAGATTGCTTTTAGCTCTGAGATTGATCATAATCGACCTGTTCCATAGTGAGTAGTACTCAGATCCAGTGAGTTGTACTATGGTTAATACACACCCAGGTGTATTAGATGGGTGGAGATAAAGAGGATGATTCCTCGATTCAATTACTTCTAGTGTCTTTGCAACTGTAGCAGTTGGTGTTGGAGATGGTGTACTCCTTGAATCCGCCAATGATGTCTCTCTTCAAATAGCTTCCAACTTAAATCAAATAACTATTGATTCCGAAAGCTCTGATACCATGGTCAATTTGGAAGTGAGAGAGAAATGAATTGTGAAATGTAAATATTATTTCACACTCTGTTGTTAATTACATGTGGACCCTCCTTTATATACAAACACAATACATCACATGCTTTGTAACTAATTATGATTAGTAGTGTAACTAACTTTAACAAGCATCATTAACTAACTTTAATAACTCTAACTAACTATTTGCGGACTCATCACCCTCATCACCCTCAATAAAAATAATCAATTTCGCACTGAACACAGTGAGGCTAATGGAAATTATTATTATTAATAATAATGATACATCAATTAAAAATAGAAAAATTGATATCTTTATTACAACAGTTGTGATGTCAAAGGCGAGAACCAAGGTTGCACCGGAAGACTCTCAGATAATGCCTTAAAATTCATCGTGAAAAATTATTTATTATAACAAAATAAATATTTGGTCCATATTATATTTTTAGCAGATCGGATCAAGTGAGGTGGGCCATTGGAATATTTTTTAATTGATAAAATATTGGTTCGAAATGAAAAATAATTAAATAGATTGAGTGACTTTGATTAGAAAATATTAATAGTTGAGTGACTTTTGAATTAAAAATCAAAGTTAAGTGACTTTCTGAGAAAAAAACACATAGTTGAGTTATTTTGAAGTTAAAAATGAAAGTTGAGTGACTTTTTGAGAAAAAAATCAATAGTTGAATGACTATATTATGATAATGATATAGTTGAATCAAAACTATTAACAAATAATATAAATAAACTTTCTCAAACTTTGATCACATATTTGATTTTTTTCTTTTCAATAAACATGATTCATCGATGCCCACAATTCTGCTTTACTAGTTACTTGAAATCTTAGTCTTAGTATCCATAAATCGAACATACAATATTGTCTATAAAGTAACACGTGTGATACGCTTTATTATATATTTATATTTGTAAATTAAAAATTATTTAAAATGTATATGTCTAATTATATTATCTTGACCTCTACAAACAAACTACCATACGACAATTCAAATAATATTTGTACATATCATATACTTTTATTTACTCAACTAATATTATTTTTATAATATTAATATAACTCTAAAAACTTATCTACTTCTGGATTCAACATACACATGCTCGGAAAACTAGTAAACAAAGATCACATACCAAACGATTCTAAAATTGTTCGAATTATTACCTCACTTATTTTGATTTGATTAATTGCAATTAAGTGTCAGCTTCCTGTGACCGGTAATTAGAGTGTCCGTTTTACCTCTTTTGTTGAAGTATCTTTGGGGGTGATCAATTAATAATTAAATACTGTTAATGACATGATTCTCTCGATGTTCGAGAATATCTTATGGTCAGCTTTTACGTTGCTTTAGGTTAGAAAGTCATACAAATTGATTTATACTTCTCTCTATTTTTATTTGTCAATTATATTATATTAAAAAATTTAATAATATTTGTTTACTTTATAAAATTAAAAGATAATTTTATATTTAATTTTAATTTATTTTTATTATTAATTATAATTATTTTTTTATTATATATTTTAAATTATTATATTTATTATATTTTAAA
>JAABOM020059921.1:0-12327 GCA_011800125.2 Solanum clarkiae
ATTATGGTCCGTGTTAACACGGGCTCAACGTAAAATTTTAGTAGAAACAAAATTTAACTGCCAAATATGTTGTTCATATATACATGTGAATGTCGTACTATTAGATGTTGAAAGGAGATAATTTTATTACATTAATATATTATTTACAAAGTAGACAAATCTACACATTTCTTTTACAAACAAGAAATTCCCTAGTGCCAGCCGATACGGGTCAAAAACTTGATGGATAATGATCTTACCTCTCTACCCTTCAGCATACACGCTTTTGACTACGACAAATTCAAAGTCGTGATGAACGTCTAATTAACACATTCATTGTTGCGGGTCTTACCATTAGACCAAAGCCTGAGGGCATGTGTTCTCAGCATATTTAGCAGCAAATTGAAGTGCAAAATGAGGAGTTAACAAAGTAAAGATAGAGAAATTCTTGTACTCATCAAGAATGAAAGAGAAGTGGAAATTTCAATTCGACTACAAGAAAAGTTGGCGTACACACACTTTGGCTGTTTCTTTAACATCATGTGGTTCGTTTTCTAATTCACTGGAGAGCTTTCTTCAGATAGAAATCTTATCTTCTTAAAGATCAGTCGAGGCCACCTCTATCAAGCATGTCTACTAAAGCCATCCTTCTTGGGAACCTTGGTGGCAACCTTAAAAACATTGCATCCTCAATTTGAATAGGTAGATGGGTGGGAACAATGACAATACCACCCTTTTCCCTGTGTTGTGCAATAATAAACTCGAGCAATTTCAGACCTTCATCATCCAATGCTATTGAAGGTTCATCGAGCAACCAAATAGGCCAATCAATTGCTAACAATTTAGCGAGTTGTGCCCTTTTCTTTTGACCCATAGAAAGCATCCGTGCTTTATCGTACTAATCTTCCAAGTCCCATAAATTCCAAAGCTGGTAGAGACCTTCCTTGCTTGCCTTTAAGAACTTCAAATCTTTGAATCCTAAGGTGCGAACATTACAACCACCATAGCCTCGCCAAGCTGATCCAACCTTTATGAGGCAGTTAAAAAGAAAAGGGAAAATGTAGAAACAATTCACTTTACAATATTCACAGGGGCTTCACTTTGAAAATCAAAACAAAAATAACAAAAAGATAAATTTAAAAATATAAACACTTCTTTGAGGGTGGATCATTGTTGCTCACTGAAATGGGAAAACGTGGAGAATAGAATTGGCAACTTGTTGTCCAACACATATAAATGTCTTATACATATGTCAACCAAGAAGAACACAGGGAGCAAGCGAAATATTTGTATAGAAAGGAGATTAAAGAGAAATAAAAATTGCGAGGAAAGAAGATGAGGAGGATGGAATAATTGACAAGCTTGTTAACATTCTTATTTTATGCAATTAATTGTAAAAAAAAAAATGGAGAGAACTAACCATAATAATTTTCTTATCATAAAGAAGAATATGAAAAATCAAATATGTGAGTTTACAGAAATATTTCTTACGATAAAGGACAATATCAAAAAACGGCATAAAACTGTGGGAGCGAATTAGACAGAATAATAATATCATCATCCCGAGAATTGAGTTGTAAAAGAATTCATATGTTTTGCTGTAGTTGAAACAACAAGAGGAATGGAAGTACAGACCGATGATTCAGAGTGGAATTGAAAATATTGCATCAGATAGTTCTAGAGCTATGAAGAAAGTGCATTTTAAATTCAAAAACCCAAATATATAACCACCTTATCTTGAGTTCCATAAGCCTGTCAAGATTTTTCACTCCCATTCCACTGTATAACAATAACATATCTAGTGTAATCTCACAAGTGGGATATATATAAAGAGGGTGGGGATGTATACATGCCCTACTGTTACCTTGTGTGATGTAGACAGGCAAATGAAATTCATAACTTAATAATCAATTCCGCTTAGCTAGAACCTTTTGATATTGTTTTCACAACTGTCATCAATGATTTTCTGTGACTCCTGAACACATGTCACATGCTAGGAGCTTTTGAAAGTCGGATTCAAAGAGCCTTTGGAAGTCAGAAAAGTAAGAGATTAGGATCAAAAGAATAAACAAAAAGAAGAAAATGAAAGTTGGCATTAGAAAAGCCAGAAGTAACTGAAGAAGAATTGGGCAAAACTTGAAATAAATCATACCAAAATGAGAACACACCCAACCAAGAAGAGCCATAAGCAATGAAGTTTTACCAGAACCAGGAGGTCCAAGGAGTAGTGTCATGCTAACAAGAGCAATATGTGCAACTTTTTTGCAATCTAATTACTACAAACTATAAGTTGCGGAGTATAATTGAATATGTACATATTAGTTTCCAAATTGATCAAGCCAATAAGCGAATTAGAAGAAAAAATGATCACTATTGATCCTATCCCATTGAACTTAACACAATACGGGACCAGGTTTTGGCTAGTTCGATATTCCTACAAAATCAGCAATGTAAAAGGCAGTCTGCAAGAAAAAACAATGTAAAATAAAGGAGTTTAAGGAATTGGCATACCCGAGCATCAAAGTTGTTATCCAAGAGAATGTTAGACGACTTTTTAATATCTTTATAGATGATGTGAGGAACAATTTCGCTTAAAAGACTTATTTTTTGAAAAATTTCATGTCATCTTTCTACAAAATGTAGTTAGTTGAAGGCCAATAATAGGTCAGACAACAAGAACATACGGAATATGTAATCACATATCACACCATAATGGTAACTTTTCCAAGACTTTTCAATATACTTCTTATAAGATAGAATTCATCTGTGGTTGAGAACATACCACACCTAACAGTCGCCTTCCCAAGTATGTTCAATATATTTCTTATAGGATAAATTCATTAGTGAGTAGCACTCCAATTATGTCATAAGGAGAAACCATTTCGTCGCTTGTGTTTGCATACTTATTGCTCAAGATTATTGAAGATATTATAGTAGTTTCTCAACACAGATTGGTGATGCCTAAATTGTGCTTAGTTGCTTGGTAAGCATTTTATCTTGTTCATCCTGAGAAGAAATGAAATGAAGAAACAAGGATACAACATAAGAGAATAGTACTTTTCTAACTCGTTAAGACTCAACATTTCTAATGTTGAAAACAACGATAGAATACAAAGACGTATCTGATGCCAATTATCGTTGTTTTCTAACTGAAGAGCAATGGAGTGAAACATAAGATGTTTATGATAAGTTGAAGCTTTTTTATCGAATTACAGAGCAATTTTCAAGAATTCAATATCCAACTTCAAGTCAATACTTTTCTAAAATTTGTGAAGTTAAGCTTGAATCAGAAGCATGGGTTAAGAGTTTTAATCCTTTAATTAGCAATATGATAGTGGCAGTATTGGTAAAGTTTAAGAAATATTGGGATGATACACATATATTCATGGGAGTAGCTGCTATTTTTAATCTAAAATGCAAAATGAAGTTAGTAGAGTTCTATCTTCCACTAATTTATGGTGCAGAGGTTTCAACAAATATTCAAAAAGTTAGAACTTACTATCATGATCTATTTCAAGAGTATAAGAGCAGAATATTTGCTCCACATAAGTTTATTGAAGTATCTAGTTCAAATGAAGCAATTGATTTTTTGGAGAGTGATCGAGTATTAAGCTTTGATAGATTTGTTGCTTTGAGTAGTGCAAATACAAAGAAATGATAAGAATTTGATATGCATTTAGAAGAAAGTTTGTTGCCTCGAACTCCATTATTTGACAATTTATGTTGGTGGAAGACAAATAGATTGAAATTTTCTACTTTATAGAATATGACTCTTGACCTCTTAGCTATTTCAGTATCTACTGTTGCTTCTGAGTCAACATTTAGCACTAGTGGAAGGTTGATTAGTCCACATCGTAGTAAACCTCATTTAACTACTTTGGAAACTTTGATATGTGCTTGCACTTGGTTATAAAATGAAATAAATGATAAATAACTTTTCAATAACTTATTATTTAATAATTTTTCATTCTTATTACTTTAATTACATACTTTTCTTCTTAGGTTTGATGTCAAACATTGATAGAGCTTTATGTCCGACATTATTTGATGAAGAAGTAGAGCCGAATTCATATTTGAAAACTTTTGCCTCTGTCCAGAACAACAATGGCTTGTAGCAAATGGTAAATAGATTTATCATTTGAAAATGACGATCTGTTCTTCTATTGTAGTGAAACTAAATAACAATGTCTGCAGTTTTCATTAGGTTATCCATTGATTGTTGTCAGAGCGTTTTGTTTCCTGATCTTGCGAGCTCGTCCAATCAATTCCTTCATCTTTCTTTTTCTTTCAAAGCTTTATTTTTCAATGAAAGAGAAGGAAGAAGGATCACCCATAAACTGTGAGAACAGTAAGATTGTTGGTTGCTATAACTGCACTGGTAAGAACATAACTGAGGTGGGATTTGAATATGCATATTGCAAAACATTGAATTCAACTTTGAAACACATCACAAGATTGAAGCACAAGCTGTATACTTTCTTTAGGACCAATACACCAGATCATTTCAAGAATGGTGAATGAAACACTGATGGTTATTGTAATAGAACAAGACCCTTCAAAGAAGATGAGGTTGAGATGAGAGATATTAATGAAATAATGTGTACAATTGAGTTGGATGAATTTGAGAAAACACTGAGAATAATTTTAGAAAAAATAAGTCTTTTTGTTTGATTCCTTTAATGCCATTGTTTAGTGAGTTTGTTGTATGAACAAGGAAGCTTCTTGTTTGTATGGGGTTGGTGATTGACACTCGATATGAAGATATTATGTGTTAATATTTTAATACATTTCACTTAGTGAAATTGACATATTTAGGACTGATTGTGATTCTTTTAATTGTTTATCGAGAGTGAAACTCGGGTTCTAAAACTCGAGAACTAGAATAGGGTATTTAAAGAGTTGTTTGTAGTTGTTTCTCTGGGAATTTATATATGTAGTGATAGGTTAACTGAGGATTTTGATGTGGAGTTGTGATAATGAAAACAATGCAAGTAGAAGATGTTTTCTTTGATTCTGTTGATTCTTTGATACCGGAGGAATCAAGTTCTATGAAATATGATGTATGATTGATTTAATGATGAAAATTTTGGTCATCAGTTGCGATGAGGACTTGCATCATTTTTCTTGCTGCTCTTAATTAAGTACTCTTTTTCTTGCTTCTGTTGTAATTTTCATACTCATTACTCAGGTTTAGCTATTTTTGGATTTTTGTGTACTAAATTTTTAGTGTAAAGGTAGAATTTTTCTTTTGGTTAGTTTGAAATCTCAAAAGTAAATTGAAACGCCATTGTGATTTTTTGAGCACTTGCAACTTGATTTACATGCCAAAGTTTCTTTTTTTTAATCCTGTTGTTGACTTCTTTTTGTCACTTTTGGTAATATAGCATTTTCAACTGTACTTGTTATGTTAACTTGAATGAGTGAGCTCCTTGATCAACTTTTTACTCCTTTAATTGCTTGTTGTTTGGATGCAACCAACTTAGGAGGGGACAAAAGAGAGTATTAGGTGAAGCACCATTATACACTGCATGTGCTTGTTTTTGCCTCTGTTCAGGAACTACCATAGACCACTGCTCTAGGAAACTTTGATTGTGCTCCATTTGCTAGTTTTAAGAGTTTTTTGTATGAAAATTTGCATAACATTTATAATCTTGATGCAATTTTTTTTTTAATTTTTTTTGAAATTTCTATTATGAAGGCAGACTATTATATAGCAGTGAAATCTTTATCCTTTTGTATGAAAGCAGACTGTTATACTGCAAAAAGTGGTGTTTCAACATTGATGTATTAGTATAGTTTAATATTTTAAAACATTAACAATTCATTTTTCAACATTAACCACTGTTTCAGTATGTTTTAAAATTTTAAAGCATACAGAAATTGGTGTTTCAATATTAATCACTACTCATCCTTGTGGTTAACAATTGGTGTTTTCAAATTGGGGATTCCAGCTGATAGTCTGCTCGTCCGCATTAGACTAATAGGAGAAAATGTTTAAAAGTTTTGTGGTAGGAGGGGGGTTGATGCGGAGCGAGGCAGGTAAAAAATAAAATATTATATTATGCGGGGCAGTTAAAATCCTTGCTGATTTATGTGGATATTGCCCTGCACCCGCGCCATTGCCATTCCTATTCAAAGTCTATACCGCTATCGTGGAGCCACTATCATGAAGCACAACATCTATTGCACTAATTGTTTGCAAAATGATCCAACACATGTCAAACAAACTCAGAATTGAACTAAATCAGTTCTTTTGGTCATAAATATTGAAACAGACCTAACTATGTAGTCAAATTGTTCTTTTGGACATTAATATATTAAATGAGAGGTTTGATTTTTTTTATTTTTCCCTTAGAATGAAATTTATACTAAAAGCATTCCAAATTTGTCGGAATCATTTTGAAAAATTATCAAAATTTGTCGACCAGTTCAAAACTCATCATATAAACCTTCCGGAATCAACTTCAAATCATGAATTCAATTTTGTTAATCCAAAATATTATGATCAACTATTAAAATTTTTAATCAGTATTTTTTCATTTATTTTTCTTCAAAATATACCCAAGCGTCTCAAATTTTGTTTCACTCATTCCACAAGTCATAAAAATAGCAAAAGAAACTACAAAAGTCACAAGGCTCATACATTAAAAAGAGGGTTCTAAATCTCAAAATAATCTTGTGACTAATCACAATGAAAAATCAATTCCTTCGAAATAAATACGAAAAATATTTATCTTAAAAATATTAATGCATATATATTGTGAAACATGATATAAGAATGATAATATTCATTTTTCTAAAAAAAAAAGTTGCAATTAAAATTTGGTATGCAATGCCAAATTTTATTGAATTCAATTGTTAAGTCAACCCTTGACTAAACATATGTACAATTGTACTTAGGATTGTATATAGGTGTTAATAATTCTCTTAAAGTATGTCATATGAAGCGAATTTGAGGGAATAGTACTTTTACTATCACATTCGAAATTACTTTCTCACAATTTTTACTTTTTATCTGTTTCATAAATTGATAGGATATTCAATTGTGATGAAAATTCGTGGTGAGAACAATAACTCGTAGTGAGAACAATAACTCTTTTGTGAAATTGATCATTAATATTTATGATTTTATGTATCAATTCTTTGGTCATAATAAATATCTCTTGATAGAAGGAAGTGAAAACAACAAGAAGAAATTAAAGAAGAGGTCCTTTAATGACTAGAAGAAAAAGAGCTCGTAAAAACAATAAAAGTCGAATGACCAATTTTTATAATAAATAATAATTAAATTATTTAGTTAAGTAATTTTGACCAACTACTATTTTTCTAAAAATTTTAATTTTTAATTACGTAGTTGTACACGAAATAAAAAATCAGTATAAATCATCATATGCATATGTATTGTATCGATATATATAAATAGTATATATCATGTATATATAATGTATAAATATGTATCACAGATGTATATGTATTCATACATGTTCTTTATATAATATTTATACATTGTGAGCTAATTTTATTTTTGGATTCAGGCTAACTCAAATCTCCTCTAAAAACAACCTCAAATTAATTATATATGAGCTCCTTTTTCAATGTTTTAATTTTTGATATATTGTTCACTCAAAACAACTCACACTTGCGACACTCAAATTTTAAAAGTGAGCTATGAAGGAGCTTTGATTGCTAATGGAGTTTTTCAATCCCGATCAACTCATAATCTCCTCTAAAATAGTTTCAAAATTTAGATTTGAGCTCCTCTTGGTGTTTTGAGCTTTTTACTATATTATTCACTAAAATTAATTTGCACCACATTAAATTTTAAATCGAGCTCGAAAAAATTTTAGTGAGTGAATATGAAGTCTTTCAATCTTGACCAACATAACTCAAATCTTTTAATAATCTAAAATCTCATTTACAAGCTCCTTTTGATGTTTCGATTCTATTTATATATTATTTAATTGAAATGATTCATATTTACGATATGTCAAAATTAAAATTGAATTTAAATGTGAAGAAAGAAGAAGTACTTCGATGGTAATATAAAAGTATGGAAAAGTCAAAAATACCCTTGGAGTATGTTCACATATATTTTTCATCCACCTTTTGGGTTAAAAATACCCATCAGTTAACCTTTTTAGCCCATATTTACACTTACAACTAACAACTCATTTTTTAAAAAATAATAATAATTATTAAATATTATATGACATCTTCTTATTGGATAAAACTAAATACTAACCCATGTAATTTTTTCTCACCGCTTTGACCCATATCAATAGCTCCATATCAAGATCCAACTAAACCCATTACTCATCATCTCTTTCTCCCTTAGCTCCAATATTTTTTTTCTTCTTCCTTCTTTCCTTCTTCAACAATTTCAAGATTAATTTTATTTTTCAACAATTTCAAAATTAATTTCAAATCAAACGATCAAATTTCCAAATTGAGCATTTATATAGTTGACATCTTCACGCTTCACCACAGATTGAGCCACGTCTTTTGTTGTATATTTATATTTCTGAGTGTATCTAGTAGTAAAAGAAATATGTATCTAAGTGTATTTGATTTGAAATATGATATGTAATTATTAATTAGTGAAATACTATATAATTATTGCAAACGATAGAAAGAATTAGTAAAACTGATAGGAATGTTTTGATAAAATCAGGCCATGGCCATGTTTAATTTTATTTTTTTAAAAAAATAAGTCAACTTTACAAGAATAAAGAAATGACAACTTTGTTTTGTGTACTAAATGACAGAATGATTTGGTTGAGTGCAGTAGTAGTTAAGATCAGTCACGTAGTTATCGACCCTGACATTTCCCCTAAATCTTCAAAATAATCATGTTTTTGTTTTTTAAGTTTTCATAAATCCCCACTTGAGCTGGTGAAGACTTTGTCAAAACATCAATTCTTTTTTTTTAAAAAAATTGTCCATCTCATGAAAACCCAACAACGTGACGTTTAGATTAGACAATTTCTAGTTCTGTTTTTTAATTGTTTTGTCTCTTTTGTTCAACACTAAAATATAGACTGGACCAACATGAGTTGTGATGTATTGATAAAAATGTTTTATCCTTAATTAGAGATTTCAGATTCGAGCCTTGAGAATGAAAAAAAATCCTGTCAGTAGCAACTCCCGAATGGGCCTTGCAATGCGTGATTTAAATTTAATCGGGACTTCACGATCTCCGAACACCGAGCTGAAAATCCAAAAAAATAAAAATAAAAAATAAAGATTGGAATTAGAGAGAAAGTTACAAAATGGATGACAAGACAACAGGCTTTTCCTTTATGTTTTTGCATTTTGTCTTCTCATTTCTTTTGAACCACTTCAATCCTTTTTGTCTCTTCAAAGTCAAGGAGTAAAAAATGTTTGGCAACAATATTTCAGGAGGAATAGTTTAGTATGTAAATTAAAAAATATTTAGAATAAAAGGGATATTAATATATGCATTATAAGTATCTTTTTTAGTTAAACATCACACTTTTGTAGATTGAGGTGAAGCCATGATTTTATTTTTATAATGATTTCTGACTTTTAAAATGGTGATTTAAATAGTAATAATAGACTCTAAATTTAATATTTATACATATTTAATAAATTTATTAACACTAATATATTTTGTTTAAATAAAAGTAACTAAATTCCGCTGAATTTGTATGTGGGTTACCATATGTAAACCATGAATCAATATAGGGAACAGAAGTGTGAAGAAATTTAATTACATAGTAAACCAAACTTACTCTACATAATGGCTAATAATTTTAGATAAAATAATTAATCACACAAATTTACATAATAATAATAATATCATATATATTAGGCAGAGATCCTGAATTTAGGTATCAAATCACTATCATATATTAACAAAAAGAACTTCACATAATTTTTTTTAGCAATTAACAATTTTATTAATCACTTAAGAGTTTCATTACAAAATCATAACAATCACAAACCCCTTTCTAAAAACACTAATTATACTACATTACTCTTCTACAAGCCTGTATATTAAAACATCAAATTATAGTATTTTAGCTCTAAATATATTGAAATCTGGCCCAAAATCTGGTCAGCCTACAATTATTGACAGACCAAGATTTGTCAAACTTAGCAACACACAATCAATTATCAAATTGGCTGCCAAGTTTTTCTACAAAGTCGGCTGCCTAACTTGTAAAATTTTGGCAAGTTATTCTCAACAAGTTGGCCACCAACTTGTCAAGATTTCTTCAACAATTGTAGGCAAGGTTTTGCCTATAAAAAGGAGCTCTTCAGCTCCTTCATTTATTATTCAGAGTTAGAGAGTAGCTCAAAGTTTTGTGAGATACACATTGTGTATTTTGTGAGTGTTGTAATACTCCTTTTATTTTTATCACTCCACTCCACATATATCACTAAGTGATACATAAAAATTATATCCTCGTAGTGCTTAGGCCCAGTGAGGTTTTTGTTGTACACTTCTCTTTTATAGTGATATTTTGCTCGTCGTCGTCCGTGGATGTAGCCTATTTTTGAGTGAACCATGTTAAATCTGTGTCTCTATTTATTACCTTGCCCAATTTATTTATACTTTTCAATATCAATCCCGATCCTTATCACGCTTTCGCTATCGCCTCATACTCCTAGCAAGTGGTATCAGAGCTCGATCATAATAGTCACAAATACTGTACAAGTACTATTTATACGTACGAGTACAATACAGAGTCACTATTCATACGTACAACAGTTTTCAAGATGGCTTCTGTTACAAAATTTAATATTGAAAAGTTGGATGAAAAGATTAGTTTCTCCATCTGGAGAGTCCAAATGAAGGCCGTTCTTACACAAAATGGGTTGAAAAAGGCTCTTAAAGAGGAGTCGAAAAAATTCGACTCTATGACCGACGAGCAATGAATGTAGTTGGCTGAAAAAGCTTTATCAGCAATCTAACTTTGTTTATCCAAGGAGGTGCTCTGCGAGGTGGTTCACGAGACTACCGCTGCAGGACTTTGGCTCAAGCTTGAATCTCTCTACATGACCAAAAGTCTTGCAAACAAACTCCGTTTGAAAGAGCATTTATACACGCTCCATATGGCTGAAGGTACTCCTATTCAATCTCATCTTAATGAGTTCAATTCCATTATTATTGACCTAAAAAATCTGGAAGTTAAAATTGATGATGAGGATAAGACTGTCTTATTGGTCGTCTCTTTACCATCTACATATAAACACTTCAAGGAAATAATGTTATATGAAAATAATGTTACATTATCTTTTGAAGATGTCAAGTCTAACTTGTTGTCCAAAGAGAAATTTGATCTTGAAGTTTGTTCTGATGATAAAGCCAAAGGGCTGTCTGTTAAGGGTAGATCGATTAGAAAAGGGAGTACAAATAAAAAGCAGTCTAGGTCAAAATCTAGGGGATGTAATTCCAAATCCTGTCGCTATTATAAGAAAACTAGGCATGAAATTTCTGAATGTTATAAATTGAGCAATAAAAAGGAAATAGAAGAAAAATCAAATCAACTACAGAAATCTACTGCTGAAGCCAGTATCATTGAAACAGAATCTGATGATGACATATTATTGGTTACTTCTGAAAAGAGGAGTAAAACTGAGTGGATTCTAGATTCTGGCTGTACCTATCATATGTCTCCTCACAGGGACTGGTTCACCACATATGAACCTATCAATGTGGTGTTTCCTTGATGGGGAATGATTCTCAATGCAAGGTTATTGGTATTAGTATTGTGCAGATTGATACCCATGATGATTGTATCAGGACATTGATAAATGTGCATCATATTCCTGATTTAAAACATAATTTAATTTCATTGGGTACTCTTGAATCTCTTGGTTGTAAGTACTCAGCTGAATGTAGAGTTCTGAAGGTGTCTAAAGGTGCCCTAGTCCATATGAAAGCAAACAGACAGGATAGCTTGTATGTCTTGCAAGGTTCTACTATAACAGGATCAGCAGTTGTGTCCACATCCTTATTATCTGATCGTGATCTCACTCGTTTATGGCATATGTGTCTTGGCCATATGAGTGAGAAAGGTATGAATCTATTGAGCAAAAAAGGTCTTCTTGGTGATGGTACGGGTAAGCTAAAATTCTGTGAACATTATGTGTTTGGAAAACAGAAAAGTGCAAGTTTCTCCACTGCAATGCACCGTACTAAAAGTATCCTCGACTACATCCACTCGGATCTTTGGGGACCTTCCAAAGTTCCTTCTGTTGGAGGGAAGCGTTACATGGTGACCTTGATTGATGATTTCTCCCACAAAGTTTGGGTCTATTTCTTGAGGCATAAAAATGAAGCATTTCCTACTTTCAAGAAATGGAAAGCTCTTGTTGAAA